>JAJOZX010001075.1:895000-1035831 GCA_023014485.1 Bathynomus jamesi | reverse complement strand
CGCAGAGAAAATTAGGAGTGTTGAACATTTGCGGCAGCGCATTATTGGGGCATGTAACACCATTACTCCTGACATCATTCACCGTGTGCTTGCTGACTGGGTATCACGTCTGAATTTGTGTATCGAAAACAATGGTGGACATATTAAGCACGTTCTGTAAATAAAAGCTTTTGTTTTGCCTTTTTTTATTATTTTGCCTATGATGCCGGACTTATGGGACACCCTGTACACCAAAGAAATACACAGATTAAACGAGGAATATATATACAATAAAAAATAATAGTACAGTAGAAATCTATATACAAAATTAATATATGTACACGCATCAAAAAAAATGCAAAGATACAAACTTCAAAATAGTTTATACATAAAAAAATACGCGCTTTTTAAGTTCGACAGCGCTTAAATAAAATACTAAACTCACACTTAATCGAATCAACAGTTAGTCTCATTGCTTTGTACTACACAATAAATACTATTTAACATTATTTCACCACTCAAAGTATGAGCTCGTTTAACACTATTTTCGTACCCACTTTACAATTGGGTTGCAAGTTATCACTCTATAAACACGGATCGAATACACTCAAAAGCACGCATAAAGAAGAGGTCATCGTTTGCCACAACAACATAATTAAATTGAAGTTTATAAACACTCCTTTCGAAACGCGGGTTTATTTTTTTCGATCCGAGCTTTTCAACCGTGAATTCTTCACACCGCATAACGGCAATTGAAGTAATCTTCTAAATCGTGCCGGTAGATGACCATTACATAAAGAAATAGTTATTCAGGGTGAACAGTGTAGGTGAGCTCAGCCCTGTACCGTTCAAGTGCTTTGTAACAAAGTTCTTGATATTTCGCCGAGTCTATACCTTTTAAATACGCATCTAGCTTCAGTCCATTCTCACTTTGCTCCTCCTTACACTCGGTGAAACCGTCGAGCAGAGCGGTGTACGCGTATTCGAGAACCGTGTCAAAATAAAGCATATCGGTAACATGCGCGTCTCTAATATAGGCTTTAGTTTGTCGAAACCGACTACTTCAAACATTCTATCGAGAATGAAACGGTTTCGCGTGGGGATAAGGACGTTATTGTCTTTTCATCCTTCCACATCAGCTGTATATCAATGCATGGCTCGCTCAGGCCTTTAGCCACAACCTCACTGCGAACCTCGTCATGATATATATGACCATAATGATAAAAATATTTCAGGTTGTCCATAATGACAAGATTTATATTCTCAGCCGCAGGGAATGCGTACTCGGTATGATGTAACATGACATAATACCGCTTGTCATACCAATCATCAACAAGGTTCACTACCCACACCCGCTGCTTCTCTTATGCACGTGTTGTTTCTTTGACTTCGCGGTATATGTGCGCCTTTACGCAGTTTAGTCCTACGATGTAGTTCATTACATCGTTTTTGCACCGAAAGCCCGCAATGCTCTCGCCAGAATATCCATAGAGTATTTGAACCTCTTGCTCCTCACGCTTTGCACGGTTCAATGTGGCCTTAAAAGCCTCAAAGGAGGGAGGACTAGGGATTTTTTCAGTATTCACCACATCTGTAGACTTTATCAAATACCACTTCATGAATGTCGAGCACGCAATATCAAAGGTAGCCATCACTATTTTCCGTCTACGCTAGAATTCTTCAAAATACACATCTGCAATTCATGGCTTGCTGAGGTCAACTGAGCACACAGGGTTAGAGATATGACCAGCTAGTAGCAGGAGTCACATGACCCTTTGATTGATGATACAGTGGGCGGAGGTGGAATTTTTTTTCCTGTACACACACACACAAAGGAGAAAATGAAACACTAATTGAAACGTGATTTATTTTAAATAAATAAACATATCATGAACAAGTAAATAGTCTCTAATTCATGGTTTGTATTCAAATACACGTAATATATAAGTAAACGTCAACAATAGACACACATATATAGCAAACATTCAAGGACCATGTACCCAAAAGGTACAGTGTGGTAGGTGCCAGGCACATGGTATCGCTTCCTGTAGGTGTTGCGACAGACCTTCGTGCCTCTAAGTTCCTTCACGCCCGCTAATTTCTTTGCTCTGAAGTTATGAGTCCCCACAACCAGATGGGGTGGTTGGCCATTACCATCGTCTTCTAAGCTCACTAGATCTTTGAGAGATTCAAAGTTAACGATCTGGCGGTTGGCATAGTTAAGTATGATACCTTTAGCCTTCACGATGTAGTTGTACTCATTCCCCCCACCCTCACGCGTACTCCATAAGTTTTTGCACCAGTTGAGACAAAAGAATCGGCGTATGCGATGTCGCCATACTCATCCTTGATCTAATCAGTCAACTTCCCAAGGAATTCCCCAATAGGTAGCAAATATTCACCTACCCTCTCCGTGAATATCACACTATCTGTATCAGCGTACAGAACCCGTTGTCTGAGAGAATGCAACAGATGTCACAGCTTAATACGTGCGTAGGCTGTTGTGAAACTGGCTACAGGTATGTTTGTGACACGTGATGTAGCTGTAGCCAATTCGGTCCGGTTGTACCTTATTATGTACGTATTACCTACATTCACGATTTCCATAACTTCTTTATCATTGACGTTTGCATAATCCCAGACTTCACTATAACTTTGTGCTAGATGTACATTCCCCTTCTCTGTATTCTGAGCAAACTTGCCCCAAAGACTATTTAGGCACAACTTTGCACTAAAGTGCTTGCTAGGGTTCCTCACAATTTGGGCATGGTCAAGTTGTATCTCTTCACGATCATAGTAGCGCTGAATATACGCCGTTTTCTCATCTTCGGTTTCAACTCCTCGGGGGAATCCTGAGGCTTCTACTTTATCCTTCAAAAAAGTGTTTATATATGGTGTGAAAAGGATGGAGAGCTTCTGAAACCTCCACACCTGATATATCTTTAGTATTCTGTACCCGTGACGGAGGGCTAAGGAGAGTTCAGGACTTGTATGTACGTCTCTGATCTTCCTCTGGTTGATCGTGTGATTGCAGTCCCCATTATTCTCCTCTGCGCACTTCACAAACAGAGGGAACATGAGTTTGTGGTCCACAACAACAGGCAAGATCGGCATCCTTAAATCGCGAGGGGGGAGCATATCTACGAAAGAAAACCCAACGTAGCTCTCACTCAAGTTGGATGAGAACTCCTCGATGGTAGGCATAACTGAACCCACAAGTTTTTCAGGCGCGCCTACCGGGTACGGATTGTTCTTCGTCACGTAATGGTATAATGAGCAGAAATCGTAGTAGTGAAGCTTCACCCCGTCCGGAGGCAGAAAGTAAAGTTTGGAGGGGTTTGTAATCCTCCAAACAAGCTGTCACCGCATTTGAGGGGCTCCACCACCATTGTGCGTTTGATGGCTCTTATTTCTTCACGATACTGCTCATCGGTTTCCCGCCAGTCCTCGTATTCATGCTCCCACAAAACCTTGTGAGTGAACTGTGAACTTATAAGCTGGTCGCGGGTACCCATGCGAGGCTGTCGGCGGGAGATCTTCCATGGAGGTCCCCTGTGACGGCACACTCAGGGCGTGGACATCCCTGCCAGTAGCAACCATTAAAGGAGTACACCATCTTCTCACCAGTGGTTGGATCCTCACTTAAGCCATCCACCCAAAAAACACGGCCATTGATCTCATGGCAACTTCCCCCGTGTTGCGAGCGTGTTTTAAATATAAACCTGTCTGCTGTTGTATGTGTGTGAGCCAGTAAATAGCCTTATACCCATAACTGCGCTTGGCGTTTCGAAGAATAACGGCCAACGTATCTTTAGGCATGAAGTTATTCTTGAATACAGTAAAACATAATGAGGCGATCGTGCTTGCGGCTTGTAGTAGATCACACTTGAAACGGGTTATGTACATACTTCTAAAGGCTTGAAAGCATACTCTAAATACACGTACGTCATTCACACAATAACATTCACACTCATATGCCATATTGTAAGGGTTATCTTCATTAAAGCTGCTGCAGTAGCGGTCAAAATGTTCACGTTCACCTGTACTCATACATTCATAGTTAAAATACTGTTTGGAGGGTGGTGGTCCAGCATAATTTAAAGTGTATTGAGTGAGGAATGTGTAAGGGCAGTGCTCTTTTGATACTTCTGCGCCTACACCCACCACCTTGGGTAGCTTGGCTAATTTACAAGGTGTGAACAGCAGGGTGTCTTTAAACTGTACATTACCCCTTATCTACATCTGTATAAGCTTGTTTCCTCTTTTCAAGGGGTCACCTGTGAATATCTCTGATGATTCGTGGTCAAGCAGCTCCTTATTAAGGAACCGTATGTCAAATTTTGCTGCGTTGTGGGCAAGAATATACACAATCATTTTTTTGAACTGATTTGCCAGCTTGACAATATAGTTCACAAAGAGTTTCACCGGGAAAACTTCTGCAGGCACCTTAAAAATGTTTGTCCGCTGACCACATTTGTGGCATTCATCACATTCAATGTTCATGCACTCGTCACAAATAGTCTGACTTACGAGTAAGTGTGGAATAACCTCTTTCGTTTCAGGGCTTGTGTAAGTCTCTTTATCGTAGTACACAGCTATACAAGGTTTAGTTTAAGCTTAGCATCTTTCATATAACATACAAGGTTCATACCATCTGCCTTATATTTTTCATGACATGTAGAACAGTGAATTTCATCGCATTTGTGCTCAAACTTTCCTCAATTATCCATCATATGAAACATACCACATTCACAGAGTCTCATTTTTCTGCACGTGCCATTTGATTTATGGAGTGCAAAACAGCTATTATTGAAAAACATTCGCTTACATACATTACAGTCACGCTTCAGTTTCGACTACCCGACTTTCACACCTAGGGCTCTTACACTGGTCGCAAACCATGTGACACTCCTTACAATGTTTCACTATATCATCCGCAAACTCGAGACATCCCTTACACAAATCATGATGCCTTCCATATTTTCGACCTTATCATAACTTGCGTAAAGTTCCTTTATATTGCAGATGGGGAGATACATTGTTCCTGACAAACCTAAAATAAGTAGGGGTCTTGTACGGTCTCTCACACTGCTTTTAAAAACATATACAGTCCTACGACGAACATCCATTCCAAACACAACTATAGGTACACCAATTTCCTGCTCTACCCTTCTCAACTTTTCAGGACCCATATTAAAGTCAAACTCAAGCTAGGTCGCCAGACGCGACCTGACTTCACACACCCCTCTGCCCTGAAGGGCAAGCTCCACAATACGTTCAATCATGCACCGCAGTCCGTGTTCATAGCCGTCACTATACATGACTCGGGGGTTGATCCTGAATATCTACTTGTTTCTAGTCAGGGCTGGGGTGGCGGTAACGATGCCTAGCAGTCAGTTCGAATGATATACCGGTGCCTGTCGCTGATGAGGTCGAAGGCTCGGACGAATGGGTGTAAGTGGATACAACTTTATTATTTTTAGATGGTGCTATTGAAGGATTCGTGTCGTAAGACATGGAGGGTTGTGGTTTTATTACTGCGACTGATGACTTTACGCGCTTTGCGGGGAAGCTGCTTCATGCATACGCTTTTTTTCTGGAGTTGACGAGGTGGGATGCTGCTGCTGCGTTTGTCACATCTGTCGGTTCGCTGGCGGGGTCTGTAACCACACTATCGTCGTCAGCAATATCGATAGTAGGACATTCTGCTATACCTCGTCATTCACGGTTTTGGAGAAGAAGAAAAACAAGAATATAAGGAGCAACACTCAAAATTTTGTTATATTCTGTAAAGGCTACACTTAGGAGTGTGTTGTGTTAGGGATGGATTCTGTAGAAAAAATTAGGTTCTTCTACATGCATTATATCCGGTCCTACAGGCTGTAGCAAAACTATGTTTATGTTTAAAATCATTAAAGATAAGGACGCACTGTTCTCAAATTTTGTGCACAAAGTCATATGGTGTTATTCGACATATCAAGCCGTATTCAATGAGTACCAAGATGTCATTTGTTCCACAAAGGTGTTATAATGTTAGTTCTATAAGGGGTGATGAACACAGTTATTGTAATTGACGATCTCATGTGAGAAATGGACAAAACGTTTGCCGAAACATTTAGAGTATTCTCCCTTCATCTTAACATAAGCGTGTTCTTCATCAATCAAAACCTGTTCTTCAAGAATAGATACATGCGTGATTAGGGTGTGTCGAACTTTTCAACGTTCAAATTCCAAATATGAGGGGTGCTAAAAAGTTGCAGCATGACTTAGGAATTCTAAAGATATTTTTGTTAATTTAATATAATTTAGTTTTGCTTGGTAAGAAGCTACATAAAAATAGTGACTTTTTTGACTTTTTTGTGGAATTATATAATAATTATTATATTAATAATTATATATGCTGTATATATAATGCACTGCTGTTTTTGCTTATTTCACAGGTTGAAACATATTCATCAGTGTGCTGAAGATTACTTGTCCGTCAGTGCTACCATCCTAACAAGTGGGAATTGACGTACAATGGCTTCTAAAAGGAGGACAAGACCGGGGACATTCACACATATGAGCAACCTAATTGGAACTGGTAGAGAGTTGTTGCCCTCTGAACTCCCAACTCTGCGAGACGTTCTGAAATATGGGCTACTGCTAAGAGAACAAAGTGGTGAGGATGTGAGAAACTACCCAGCAGCCAGTCTTGCAAAGGACATTTACCCTAAAGTGCTTGAAAAGTGGGAACGAGCAAACAGTTCTTTTGTAGCCCCCGTTGTAAATTCACGAGTCACAATCTTAAACAAGATCCAAGAGAGCTGGGAGCAGGCCAAAAACATATCTCTTGGGAAAGGAAAGCTACATGTCAAAGAGGCTTTCATTGCAAAACTTGACAAGCTTTTTGACATCCTCAGTTGCAAGTGTGAAATTGTTCTCTGCTCTGAATTTGGCTGCCTTGCAGATGCTGGTTGCAAAAACGAAACTCACATTAACTGTACATGCCCTAGGGAGATGAAGATCCCTGTGAAGGAACTTGCTTTCATTAAAGGTCAGAGAGACAAGTCTGGTTCTATTGGACCACATCAGATTGGCTTGCCAGATCAACCTGAGCACAACAGAGAAGTCAAAAAGCAGAAGCGGCAAGAAGACGAAAGAAGAAGGCTTGCTGAATATAAGCAGACAAGTAAGCAGGATGTTTCAATGCCATCAAATGAAATAATTTTCTCTGATGATGAAAATGAAGAACAAATAGCTGATGCTCAAGATGGAAAGGATGGAAGTTATGAAGTGACATTAGAAATACCAAGCACGTCTTCAACTTCCAATAAAAAGCCAGAGTACAACACATTAGAAATACCTAATGTTGCTATGCATAGCATCAGATATGGTGTTGGCCTGCGTGCCACAGCTGCCATCACCATTGCTGCCTTTATGGATGCTGGCTTGATCACTGAAGAAGACAAGAGACTTGTAGTTGATCACAATAAAGTCAAGAGGGCCCAAGAAAAAGTTATGAGATCCCTGGATCAGGAATTTGATGATCTTTGTAAGAAGGGTGAAATTGACTGCATCTTCTTTGACGGCCGTCAAGATACAACTAAAGTTATGCTGAAAGCAGACAATTCAGATCGTCAGTTCCCCAGCATCATCAAAGAAGAGCATTATTCTGTGTGCAGTGAGCCAGGTGGAAGATATCTCTACCACTTCACTCCTGAGAAAGGCTCAACGAGAAAAAAACCTGCTGAAGTTATTGCTGATAATCTTGTAGATTTCATGAAGAAGAAAGGCATTGATAAAAGCCTGCAGGCCATTGGAGGTGATTCTACAAATGTTAACACTGGCTGGGAGGGTGGTTCCATGCATTGGGTAGAGGTCAAGCTTTGCCGTAAGCTGATCTGGTTGGTTTGTGCCCTCCACACTAACGAGTTACCCTGCGACACTTGATCACAGCACTGGATGGGAAGACCTTGTCTAACAACAAGTGGACAGGTAACATTGGCAAGATGCTAGACACTGCAACCGAACTTGAAATTGATCCTTCATTCACCAAACTCTCAATTGGAGAGCCTCTTACTTCACTGAGTGACAATGTCGTAAAGGATCTCTCTACTGATCAAGCGTACGGGTATAGGATCACACAGGCCATAAGGACAGGAGAACTTCCCACAGATCTGGCCCTTCTTGAAATTGGTCCAGTGAGCCATTGAAGGTGGTTGACAACAGCAAACAGGCTTTGTCGCATATGGGTTTCAAAACATGGCCTTAAAGGCAAAACCCTCAGCAACTTAAGACTGATAGTGGAATACATTGTTGGTGTGTACTACCCCTGTTGGTTCAACATCAAAGTAAAACACTCTTGGGTGGAAGGCCCACGCCACATCTTGTTTCAGCTGCGGCTAGTTAGGCTGCAAAAGAAGGCTGTAGTGGATGCTGTTTTGTCAACCATCAAGCGCTCAGCATGGTATGCATTCAGCGAAATGATAATCCAGACACTCTTGTGATCAGATGACAGTGAGGAGAGGAGAGCTGGTGTCCAAAAGATTGTTGACATGAGGGGTGGAGATGATGACACACTTGGAGATCTTTCTGTACGTCCTAGGAAGACACCTTCCATCAACCCCAGTGCTTCTTCCGTGTTGGAGCTGACAGACTGGTCTTACGGGGTATTTGAACCTCCTTTGACATGTAAATTGACTACAGCGGAAGTAAAGAAGTTCTTTGACAAGCCTATGCAAGTTCCACAGTGGCTCTGTCATGCTCAGTCAATAGAGAGGTGTGTGAAACAAGTCACAGAGGCAGCAGGCAGGGTGTATACACATGAGAAACGTGAGGGCTATATCAGAGGCCAAGAAGCAAGTCGGCGGCTGATGTCCAAGAACGAATCAAAGCAAGACTTGATGAAACTTGTTTAAATATTTTTTTTTACTGATGTCATTACTTTCTAATGTTGTTTTATGATTACAAGGATATGTTTTATGATTACTAGGATATGTTTTATGCAGAGAAACTAAAATTTTCATAGCATTACCTGAAAGTTTGAGAAGCTAAAATTAATAAATGTTGTTTTCCGAGAGCAATTTATGTGCTTTTTAATCAAACGTAGATTTACCAAGCTAAGTGTTAAGCAATCACAAAAATAATAGCAGATTTGAATTCTTCACATCCAGAAACATATTTTTAAAACCCCTCAGTGAAGGAATTGGCAAAAATTAATTTTCACCTCCCAAATTGACACACCCTAATGCGTGATGTATCGCTAAATACGCAATATATAATCTTATTTGCACAGCGTAGAGATGTGGCACAAATTTGGGTATTAGCCAATCAAATGTTCCCGAATCAGCGTAAGAATTTTTTGGAAGTTTATAAAGAAGTTACAAGTCAGCGTTACGACTGTTTAGTTTGTGACCTTCACCCTCGAAACACGTTTAGGGTACTTCTAAGAACGAATATATTCCCGAACGAGGCTGAAACGGTATACATCCCAGAATGACAAGGAGGTTAAAGAAATATCGTGAATTAATAAAGATCTACGAACGACTGCCACGCACTCTACAGCGCCTGTTTTTTTTAAAATTGACTCAGACTTTTTAAAATGCGTCTGCGAAATCTGCCTTAACGTTATAAAATGAAACCCCTCAGAAGGCATGCTTACTTCGTTACAAGATCATGATACGTGCACTCGCTCGTAAAAAACAAAGTGTGGGAAAGAAAAAACGAATCATTGTGCAAAGAGGTGGCTCATTCCTCTCCATCTTGTTTTCAGTTTTGGCGCATTTAATGTCAAGTATAATATAATGAAGAAAGTGGTCGTGCTTCCACACGATGTGTATGCTTTGTTACTAAATACAACGGAATCACCACTAGATCCTGGAAAAAATAGGCTTAAAAGAATGGAGAATTAATTGCTGAATCTATTAAACAGCGAGAAAACCCCTGACGAGAAAAGAATTTTATTTTAAGAAGCTCTACATAAATTCCTTCAAGAGCTCGAAGATTATAAGAAACCGACCGAGGTCCCCATAGTTGTCAGATATAGCGCCAATAATGATGCTGCCGGATCTGGGGCAGAGGTTAGAGACGAACAGCCAAAGAACAACGGATCGCAACACATTGAGCATGTATTAAAAAGTAGTCTACCTCATACACTGAGGAATAAAGGAATAAATCTTTACAATCTATTGAGTGAGAACCCCATTATACAATGGTCCAATACAGGTGAGGTTGTTGTTGGAGGGTCAAAGGTACAGGGCTCGAACATCATTGATATAGTGCATGATTCGGTGAGAAAGTGGGATAGACCTTCACCAAGAGGATGGGACCCTATTAAGGCTAAACTACAGCAAATAAACATTCCAAAAACGCTGATAGGTAACCAGAACAGGTTAAAAGACTTGGAGGAAGCAGCGCAGGTACCACAACTGAACACACCTTCACATCTATCCGTAGCATCTCTGAAGAAGAAGAGGCCATCCACCAACGGACTACCCTACCCGCGCGCCTCTAAAATATGTAAATGGCTAACATTAGGCCTGTTCAAAAATCAACTTTTTCTTATTTCATAGGTTTCTGTACATTTTCCCATGCTTTTGACCTGAAAAAGCCGAAAATCACAACTATTTTGACCTAGGATGTAGGGAAGCATTGCCGCATGGAGCTTTAAATTTTCTGCCTTGAAATCGGCCAAAGCGCCAATTCCGGGATCCCTTGAATTATGTTTTGCACTTTAACTTTTGATCTAAACAAGATAGAGCAACAAATTAGGTATCAAATGAAAGAGCATAAAATTACTAAATAATAATAATAATAATAATAATAATAATAATAATAATAAATAAATAATAATTAATAATAATAATAATAATAGTAATAACTATCTATCATTTTTCAGGAAACAACAGAAACTCAATCAGAATCTAGAAAACCATCTACAAGTTACAACTTCACAATGGCATTAAGCAAGGAGCTGAGGGAGCTCCGTGGGCGCACAGTTGATATCTCAGAACCTCCACGTACTGTCCACAGGCAGGTGTCAACTGGGCCATCTACCAGAGCTCTCACTGAAACTTTCCTGGTTGGATACCCTTCAGCTTTTATCAGTGGTTCCCAGCTCCCCACCAACAGACAGGCGTTCCAGTATTTCCTTAATCTTCAGAATTTACCGGAAAATGCAGGGAGGCCCATGGTTCAAGACCTTGCATATGAAACAGTTGAATCTATCATCCCATTCTGGCAGATGGCTAGGATCAAGACAATGACCAAGTACAACGCAATGAAGCTCTTCATGAAACTACATGAGAAACATCGTGCTCTGGTGAAAAGCAAAGGAAGAGCAAGTAACCCTGGAGGAAAAAGAGGAGCATTTGTGCTGGAATTAGACAGCCTGTTCGATATAGGAGCTCCAGATGCAATCCAGGAAATACAGAACAACAGACTGTTATCCAGAGAGAAGAAAGATGAGGATATCAGGTTCTACGAAGACCAAAAGACTGAGAGGAAAGGTCATATGTCTGGTCATGACAAGATTTTTGAGACTAGATCCCTGCAGCAAGCAGCGAGGAATGAAAGACTGCAGCATAGACAAGAACAAGGTAAAACTAATTACTTTGAACGTCACAAAAAGTTTTAAGTTTTACTCCATTGCGATATTTAGCATGTACTTAACAATTACTGTCTTAACATGTTGTACTATTTTACAGCTGCAGCAGAACAAGAGGCAGTTGTTCATGTGGATGACATTACCTGGGGTGACTCAACTGACAACGACGCTAACACAGAGGACATGGATTACCATCAGCCTCGTCCTGGATGTTCTCACCATCAAGACACTGTGACTTTGACGTTTCCAAGGAAGGTCATGGAATGTGATGTCATCTGCAATAAAGCTGATCGTCTTGGTTTATCAGACAATCAAGTTACTGCCATGGTTTCTGCCACCTTGAAAGCTGGAGGGCTGATCTGGATAACTTCGTCATCTCAACCTCAACAACACGTCGCAACAGAATGCTGTCCAGGTATAATATCAGCCAGAGTCACATGTCCAAGTTTTGTGAAAAAAACCACAGTACGCTGCCTTACACTGGGATGGAAAGTTGCTCAAAGATGTCTTGGGCAGTGAACCTGGAAGTACCTCAGAGACTTTAGCTGTGCTAGTGTCTGGTCCACCTTCATACACTGAAGGAAAGTTATTGGGAGTACCTGTCATCGACAATTCTTCTGGCACAGCTCAGGCTGAGGCTTCAATGGATTTACTGGAGACATGGGAACTTACGGATAATGTTACTGCCCTTGTTTTTGACACTACATCCAGTAACAGTGGAGTTCACAGAGGAGCTGCCAAGCTGCTAGAGAAAATGCTGAACAAAAAGGTGTTTTATCTGGCCTGTCGACATCACATCCTGGAAATCCTAGTAGGAGCAGTTTGGGAGAAGCTGTTTGGGAAGGTGAAGGGGCCAGATAATCCCTGGTTTGAGCATCTGAAGGATGTTTGGACGGACTTGTCCAAGGAAAACCCAAAGATGCTGGCTATCAACAGCAAATGGCTGAAGGAAAAGAAGAAGAACAGTGAAGAAATACTCCAAGACATTCTAACAGCAGAAAGGCTTCCAAGAGCCGACTACAGGGAAATGGCTGAACTGACAGTCATTGTTCTTGGAGGAACGCCTCCTCGAGGTATTCACTGGAGTCGACCAGGCGCCATTCATCAGGCCAGATGGATGGCCAGAAACCTGTACTCCATGAAAATGCTGATGTTTGCAGATCAACTTGAGTACGACGAAGACACTGTATCAAAGCTGGAAAGACTCAACACCTTCCTTGCGCTGTTCTACACTCCTGTATGGATGATGTCAATGTCTGCTGCATATGCTCCCGTGAATGATCTAAGTCTAATCCAGGACATGTTGAAGTACAAGAAAACTGACCCAGAGCTTGCTGATGCAGTACTTAATAAGATGGAAAACCACAAATGGTACCTGACGCAGGAAGTCGTGCCATTTGTCCTGTTCAGCAGTAGATTGAGTGACACATTGAAGCACGACATTGCTGCCCAGTTACATGCCACTGAGAAGCCAGACAGCTTCAGAACAGGAAAGCCTCTATTCCAGAGAGTCACAGCTAAGACCACCCTGGTTGATCTCATTGGCACAGAATCACATTTCCTGCTGGACACACTGAACATTGGATCCGAGTGGCTTCTGGAACCTGTCACGTCTTGGCCACAGAATGAGGACTACAGAAAAGCGTTGGACTATGTTAAGAATCTGAAAGCGGTGAATGACATTGCTGAACGTGGTGTCAAGATGATGAGCGACTTTGCAAATGTCATAACAACAGATGCCAAGCAAAGGGACTATCTCCTTCAAGCTGTGGAGTTCAACAGACGCCGCTTTGACAGCTTCAAGAAACAAACTCTCAACAACTGACTGTGTAAATGTCATTATGAAATTAATCATCATGTAATGCTTTCACTTCTTGATCGATTAGACTTGTGACAAAATGTTAATCTCAAATTTGTGTCATGAATAAGGCGCCTTGTCTGCCTTGAGTGTGAGAAAACGAATTTTGTGATATTTCTGAAATCTTTGTATGTACCAATGTGCCATTTCTTGTTCCAAGACTATCATAATTGTATAAGTTAGAAAGAGGATTAAAAACACTTTAATTTGGTGCCTATTTTGTTGCTCTATCTTGTTTAGATAAAAAGTTATAGTGCAAAACATGATTCAAGGGACCCCGGAACTGGTGCTTTTGGCCGATTTCAAGGCAGAAAACTTAAAGCTCCATGCGGCAATGCTTCCCAACAACCTAGGTCAAAATGGTTGTGATTTTCGGCCTTTTCAGGTCAAAAAGCATGGGAAAAAGTACAGAAACCTATGAAAATAAGAAAAAGTTGATTTTTGAACAGGGCTAGGCTCACATATTAAGAAAAAGTTATTATGACATTTCTAATCCAACATCCTACGGTGGTGTTAATAGATTGTACAAGGGGGTATATGGTGAGGGAGTAGAGAAAAAAGATGTTGAGAGGTTTTTGGGTGAACAGGATGCTTATACACTACATAAACCCGTGAGAAGAAGGTTTAAAACTGCCAAGGCTTTAGCAGCCGCGGTTGATTCTATTTGGCAGTCGGATTTAACAGATATGCAGAGGTATTCAGTGTACCGGGTCTCCCATTCGAAATGAAACAACTTTGAAACTCTGTAATTTTTAAAGTATTAATGTGAGAATGTTGAAACTTTGCCAGTTACTACAACATATGCATAAGTTTTTGTCATAATGTTTTTTGTTTTTTCAGATTGAATTATGTTCACCCAACAAGAAAAAGCGGAATGTGTGTTATGGATGGCTGAGTTGAAGTCCCTTACTCTGGTGCAACGGTGATTCCGTACAACTTTTCACAAGGAACCACCACCAGAAGAGACCTATATGCATGGACCAAGAAATTTGAGGAGACTGGCAGTGTTCTAAAGGAACATTCTGGAGGGCGAACAAGATCGGAAGAAGATGTTGAATGAATACGCGGCGCCTTTGATAGTAGCCCGAGAAAGTCCATCCATCGTGTCAGTGTCGAACTGCAGATTCCTCGTTCAACTGTGCATAGAGTGGTGCGCAAGCATATAACATGTGAAGATCTTAACAAAAGGAAACATTATGCTATGCACAATGTGTCTAATGTATCTAAATGTTATAATTCACATATATCATATGAAACTTTATGACATTGACTATTTACTTTGTGAATATTACATTGTTTGCATCAATCAATAAAAATTATAAGGTTTCAAAGTTGTTTCATTTCGAATGGGACACCTGATATAATGAAGGGTATAGATATATTTTGTTTATAATAGACGTATTCTCTAGATACTTGTGGCTAGTCCCACTTAAGAATAAATCGCCTGAATCAGTGGCTAAAGCGACCAAACCACTGATGTTGAAAGAAAACAGCTATTTTTGTACAGATTTGGGAAAAGAGTTTATAGGTCAGGCTTTCCAGAATATGTTGACGGGGTTTAACATCAGTTATTACACGTCCAATTATATACATAAACATCTCTAGCCGAAAGAGTTCAGCGTACCTTAAAGGAGCGTATGCATCGTTATTTCACACATAAAAACACATACAGATGTATAGACATTCTGGAGCCTCTGGCTTTATCCTACAATCGGTCACGGCATCGCATGATTGGTACATCTCCTAATGAGATTTTAAAGAGAGACCACCATATAGAGGGTGATAACTGTAGAGCACCGCCACTCCCCTGGTCGTTTCAAAATCAATGATTATGTAAGGCTATTACGAGCGGGAAATAAGTTCGCGAAAGGTTTGATCAAGGGTGGACTCAGGAGATTTTTAAAGTTAGATCTATGAGGCCTAAAAACGATGCGATGCTGTATTACATTGAAGATTTGAATGGCGAAGAAGTTGAGGGAGGCCTTTATGGCGAGGAGATGCAGAAAATGTTATTTAATTTAGGTAAAAAAGCGTTTAAAATTGAGAAAATTTTAGGCAGTAAAGGTACGGGGAAGAGAAAGATGTATCTGGTGAAGTGGCTAGGGTACCCTGAAAGCTTCAACTATATAAAAGCTCAAGCAATAATGAAACTTAAGTAGTATACAAGATGACTCCTAACCACTTCTACGTCACGCTGCCCTCTTCTGCCTCTTTGGACGTGCATCCTGACAACACCCTGTCCAGCCTTATAACAGAATTGCATGGACCTATCGAATTGGAGAGTAGATCATACGAGGTCGGTCTGTGCAAATTTCAGTTGACCACCAAGTTTTTAAGTATTGAAAAGAAACAGGCTGTTTTTCTGGTTCTTAGAAGAACCGATGAGTGTGAAAAATTAGGCATAACTTTAGCTGATACTATACGTCCAATCTTGTTCGGTGAGACACAGTACTATAATACAAAAGTAGCACTAGGCCATGGTCATTATGGCACAGTCTCGGATATTGGGAGGGCTTTAAATAAGTATTGAAAGGTCATACCTCCCCGCCGATTTACATTTTGAAGTCGTAAACATAAACACGCCGGCCCATACTTTGATGCTAAAATGAACGGCTAGTAGAAATATTAAGGACAATGAACTGTTCCAAATTATACCTACGGACAGATACGGCGGGACCTTCCAAAGAGACACTTTTCGCGAGTTACAGCACGAAATCGTCCAGCTTATGGTACCAACTAAATTTGTTGAAATTAGCCTCTGGACCCCCTGCCCGAGCATGTGTTATGTTTACAGTGATATCGTGGACCACCAATTTCTTGGGGATACCCAGCCGCGTTTGTTACGCATTGTACACATCCCTGATCATAGAGGCAAGAGCTTAAGCATCACATATGATAAGCCTCATTATGTCAAAGTTGCCCCATAATCTATTAACCAGCATCTCAATATATATAAGGACGATTGAGGGGAAAAAGTTTCCATTCGGCTACGGGAGCTTATCCTTGAAGCTACACTTCCGGAGTTTTGCGCACAATGACACAGAGGCCATTTACCGTCTACCGTGGGGTGAGGTACCAACGTGGAAGTGGGATCAGATCAACTGAAAAATGGTGTCAAATATCTTGGAAAGAAGGCCCTACAATCAGGACTTAACACATTTGAAGACATAATGTCAGGCAGCAAACTTAAAGAATCTCTCATAAAACACTTACGACGTACACGAGATGAAATCGTGAAAGAGAAAAATGCACGGTGGAAGAAGAAAGAAAAAACAAAAGATATCTAAAAGAGAAAGAAAACGCACTGTACGACGAGGAAAAAAAGGAAAGCTAAGCAGTCAAACCGTCGTGTAAAGCGGAGAAGGACTTCAAAGAAATGTACTAAGCGTATGAAACCGGTCGGGGACTTATTTTTTAAAACTAATATAAGGTGAATCTGTTACAGAGGCCTCTCATAACTGTTTGTACAACTGAAGTGGAAGGATGCATTAACGGGTACTATGACTAATTTTATTCACCCTCACAGTCCGGAATGCTGCAAATCCGAGTTAGATCTCTTTGCCGTGCCTCCGACGCAGACGAGAATCGTGGAGACCGAATGCGCCACATTCATCCTCTCAACGCTATCGGATCAACGACGGCACCTATAGAGTTCGTGATTTCTTCGTCAGGTAGTCATTTTTACGTCCCTTCCAACGTATTTCCTTACACTAAACTAATAATTGCGCATTCGGATGGTACAGATTGTAAAGAGGGTTACGCTATACCCTGAAAACAACTTCCTACACACGCCGATAAGCCAGTGTGATGTGTACCTGAATCAAACTAACATATCACCTGGAGCTACCGGTCATCAGTATGAAGCCTATTTAGAAACTGTCTTAAACTTTACGAGAGATGCAAAAGAGACACATTTGGCAGCTGAGGGGTATTATACCCCCAACTGATGGCCAGCGTAAAAAATAAATGTAAATATTCTAAAAAGAAAATAGACGATTGCTTCGCGAGACTCCATTCGGATTTTTTTTCGCAAGATAAGCTACTTTTGAATGGCGTGGAAGTGCGGATTAAAATTATACGTACAGCCCCCGAGATATGTTTAAATCTGGATGAGGGTCGCGAACAATCTGCCACATTTTAGATACGTATCTTAGAGTTCGTCGGGTGAAGCTAGCTGCTACGGGGCAGATGGAAATTGAAAAGCGTTTGCTGAAAGAAACAGCTAAATACCCGATGAGGTGTGTGATTTTAAAAAAGCATACCGTCACGGCGGGTGTAACCACCAAGCAGATAGAAAATGTAACCTTGGGTATTCTCCCACAGCGTGTTCTTATTGGCTTGCTCGACCATAAATTCATGGTCGGCGACTATAAGAAATCCGTCTTCAAATTCCAAAAATTCGGCTTCAAGAGCATAAATTTACATATTAACGGCGCCTGTTGATGGTGGTTTGGAGGTGAGATATTCTACAGGATCAGAGTTTTCTTTATGTTCACGCGCGTACCACAATCTATCCCGCGATATTAATGGTTGAGATATTTTTGGCTCGGGCGTCACTAAA
Organism: Bathynomus jamesi; assembly: GCA_023014485.1. Classification (NCBI taxonomy): domain Eukaryota; kingdom Metazoa; phylum Arthropoda; class Malacostraca; order Isopoda; family Cirolanidae; genus Bathynomus; species Bathynomus jamesi. The sequence continues at coordinate 1,017,846 of JAJOZX010001075.1, read as the reverse complement.
GATGAATTTATAAATGGAAGTGCATTATATGTATTTGATCTCTCCAGTGACCAGTGTGCAAGCGCGACCACGCATCTGAATCCTCAGACGCACGGTATTCTCGGGGTAGGATTTGAGTTTGGCGAAGCTTTAGTCAGCCCTATAAGTGTACTGTTTTACTTGGAAAGTCAGAGCGTCATCAAGATTGATCGCTTCAGAAGCGTATCTAGCGACTTTAAAAAAATAATGGGTGAAATGACTATACGCGCAATTATGAACCAGGATTGTTTCACACGAGACATATTCATCGGGACGTATGCGAAAAATGAAAAATTGAAACATTCGCTTACGGAAAAAATGCTGCATTTATAGTAAACACGGACACCCAGGGTACCCCGGGTGGTACCCACTGGTTCGCTATATTTGTTAGAAATAGGGAATGTGTCTACTCTTATGATTCTCTAGGAATGCAATTGGGGTTCGGCCCCGTAATTATGGATTTTATAAAAAAGCTATTCAGACTTCTTAAAAAAGTTAGATTTGCGTGATTATGAGGCTAATGATAACCTCTTGTTTAGTGAAGTAGTCCGCAGATTCTCCTTTATAAATGAAACGCGTATTGCATAGAGCCTGTATATATATACTAAGGGGCGATGCATTAAGCTGATATTATGTAAAAATGTCTTGTTGCAAGAATTATGTGTTAATTTTAAAATGTTGAATATTTTAATATTTTTCTCCTTTTTTGTACGCTTTAAATCTCCGATTTGTCCATGTGTTATGATCTACAGATCTACAGAAGCTAAGGCTAACAAAGACCCTAAGATCCACTCTAAGGTTAGCCCGAGAGAAAGGAAAGAGTAGGGGGTTACGAGAAGAGAAGAGAATAAGGGGTTAAGTAAGGAGCAACACCTATCACTCGTGGGTTAACATTCACTCAGAAAAAGAGGAAAAAAGTCTCACCATCATCATCCGCCGGCCACTGCCGACAAGTCAGAAAAATAGTCGGAGAAAATAGGAGAGGGGTGAAAGATGAAAAGAAGTAAAATAAGAACGCTTACAAACCATGCAAACACAGTCTTAACTCACTGTCATACCATGCAAACTACAAACATGCAAGGAAAGAGTTAGAGACATGCAAAGTAAGGAGATAAAAAAAAAAAGTAGGTAAAGTTAAACAAAAAGTGGGTTAGTTTACGCTACGAGCTACATCTACGTTTGTGTTAGGCTCATTTTTTTTTTTTTAATAATAATTTTATTGCTGGCATCACACGCTGGCATGTCACAAGCTGGCATTCATTGTCAACAGACTCATCCTCGAGCACCACCACCAGAGCTCCTGTTGTTAACTTTCTATTTTAATTTTAAACAACATTAATATTTTTAAAATGTCTGTCAAGACGGTTCATAAACATATTAACGCTGGTAGAATGAACGACCGACGCGGGAAGATCATTCCATTTATCGATTACTTTAAACCTAAAGAAGTTTTTAGAGATATTAGTAATGAAACGTCTGCCACGCAACTTAAATCCGTTATTGCGAGTATTACTATTATCGAAAGTGAATAATTTGTCAAAATTTACGTTATCGATGTTATTAACGATTTTGAAAACTTCAATAAGCTCCCCCCTTAATCTCCTAGTTTCGAGTGAATACAGGTCTAACTCTTTAATCCTATCTTCATAAGGCTTATTGCGCAATGACGGAATAAGTTTCGTGGCACGACGCTGAACCCTTTCTAACCTATCAATATCCTCACGCAAGTACGGGCACCAAAACTGAACGGCATATTCTAAATGAGGCCTGACTAGGGACTTGTAAAGGGGCAATATAATATCCTTCGATTTAAATTCGAAATTACGCGCTATGAAGCCTAACATCCTATTAGCTTTTGCGCAAGAATCCAGGCACTGATTCCTAACCTTTAAATCCTTAGATACGCGTACGCCTAAATCTACTTCCTCGTCAACGCTCGCTAACTCCCTATCATCCATCGTGTACGCGTAATTATTGTTGCGAGGACCTATATGCAAAACTTTACATTTGTCTACGTTAAATTGCATCTGCTACTTATCCGTTCACTCCATAATCCTATTTACATCGTCTTCGATCCTATTTCTATCGTCCTCATTAACAACCTTACCGCCTATTTTAGTATCGTCCGCGAATTTTGACACGTTACTAGTTAATCCTACATCTATGTCGTTAATGTAAATTACGAATAGCAATGGGCCTAACACTGAACCCTGTGGGACACTGCTACCTACATCTAACCACCCGATTCACTACCATTAACTACGACCCTCTGTCTCCTAGCACGAAGCCATTCTTCTAACCAGTTAGCTACCTGACCGCGTATACCGTGCGCTTTAACCTTCGCAATTAGTCTCCTATGCGGAACTGTATCGAACGCCTTTTTAAAATCTAAATAAATAACGTCAGCTGCTCTATGCCTATCGTATTCGCGCACTATTTCGTTATAAAATTCTAACAAATTAGTTAAACAAGACCTATGGCTTCGAAACCCATGCTGACTACTATTAATCAAATCTCTACTTTCTAAGTGATCGATGATACGATCCCTAACTACGGATTCCAAAAGTTTACCGACAATTGACGTTAAGCTAATGGGCCTATAATTGCTAGCTACTGCGCGGTCGCCTTTTTTAAAAATAGGCGTGACGTTAGCTAATTTGAAGTCTTCAGGAATAATCCCCGTTTCGAGTGACTGATTAAAAATCTTCGCTAAGGGGCCTACGATAACTTCTTTCAAATCTTTCAAATGTCTGGGATAAAAAGCGTCAGGGCCTGGAGCCTTGCTAACTTTTAGCCTATCGATATAATGCGCAATCTCAGCCTCGTAAACAGTTATTTCATCTAAAATAGTCTCGCTACTAAATGGAACGATATCGTCCACGTCGGGGACATTATTTACGTCTTCTACGGTAAAAACTGTCGCAAAAAAGTTATTGAAAATACCCGCCATCGCCTGAGCGTCAGAAGCCAAAGCGCCATTAACATCCACTAGAGGGCCTATGTTATCTTTTACCGGCTTACGATTATTTACGTATTCAAAAAACTTTTTGGGATTATGTTTACTATCCGCAGCTATAAGTATCTCTAAATTACGCTTGGCATTCCTAACTGATCTTTTAACCTGACGCCTAAGCTCGATATATCTATTAAAGTTAGCTGCAGTGCCATTGCGCTTATTAAGTCTATACGCTCTATTACGCTCGTTTATGAACTCGCCTATTTCCCTATTCCACCACTTCGGCCTACCACGATTTCTAGCGCGCTTGAGCCTACGAGGAATAAACTCCCATTCAATATTCCTAAAACTTTCTTTAAACGCCACCCAACGCAAATTTGTGTCATTACCCATAAATAAGTTATCCCAGTCCACTACTCTCATCCTATCCGCAAAACTATCAAAATTAGCCCTACGAAAATCAGGGACTTCTATTACGTTACTATCCTTAGTGTTTTCTATCAATAACTTAAACCTAAGAATTTGATGATCGCTACATCCTAAACTCTCGCCTACTTCTAAACCTTCGACTATATTCTCGCCGTTCGTCATCACCAAATCTAAAATATTGTCACCGCGCGTTGGTTCGGTAACTATCTGTCGTAAAAAGTTATCGTCCATAAACTCAACCAATCTCAAACCCTCCTCATTACCAGTAAAATTATCGTAATTAACATTAGGGCAGTTAAAGTCTCCGACAATTATACTATTCCGATTGTCAATAAAATTACCGAGAAGTGAGTAAAATCTATTATCTGTATCGAGGGGTTGAACGGGAGGTCTATAAACAACAACAAAATGAAAACTAATACTACGCGCCCTAACTTCAACACATATCGCATTAATTGCTGCCGGAAAATCTAACTTAACCTCGATAACCCTAAGGGAATGACCAATGTACAGCAAAACGCCTCCGCCAAACCTATGTAACCTATCATTAGTAAAGAGTTTAAAACCCGGTATATCAAGTTCCCCCAACAAGTCCGGAGTCACGGTATTCAACCAAGTTTCAGTGATAGCAACTATATCGTAGTTGCCGGAATAAATTACCGCCTTAAATTCATTTAATTTATTTCTAATACTACGCGCGTTGCAATAAAAGACGTTTAAGTTATTTTTTACCATGGGCCCGCGTTTTGAACTATTTATCACGTCGGGCCCGCGTTTCCCGGACCCACAACGTTTAAAGAAGGCTTCGACCTATACAGCTTTCGCACGTTTTCGTCTATTAACCTACCTAGCCTAGCATTACCTATTTCATTAAAATGCACCCCCATCTTTTATAAAAAGGCTAGGATCACTGAATTCGGACCACAGCTTTACGACGGGTACATTTTCCTCAGCACAAATCTCTTCTAATTTGTTATTGAAAAATATTGTTTTTGACGTAATTCTAAGACCCAACCCGTGCCTAGGGGTAATACCTAGAACTAAAGACCTATCTGACCTCGCCTTCAGGGACCTAATTAACCCCTATATCTCTCCAAAAGGTCAGGCACTCTCGTATCCGGCCTATACGAGTCGTTGCCTCCTACCATCGTCACCAACATTGAGTGACGGGAAGCAACGTCAACCCTATCCACTTCGTCTCTAAATCTGTCAACCCTGGCCCCTGGGAGACAGACCCTCCTCCTCTTGGTTGGATTCCGTTTAACGAACTCTTTGTCCATGTGGCGCACTAAAGAGTCCCCAATTAAAATAGTTTCCCCCTCATTCACGTCCCTTTCCAAATGGGCGAAAGGGTTCGAAACCTCGATACGGGGGGATTCCTATCACCTAACGTACGCGGCCTAGCTCCACCCTTAACACCTCTAAATCCCTCGCTATCTACTACTCTCGGACTAACCTTAACCCCTTCCTCAACTCTATCTAACCTTCCCGACAAGCTACCTAAACTAGAAACTAAGTTACGCACCTCACCCTTCAAATTACTAACGTCTTCAACGTTAGTATTGGTTCGGCTTCCGTCAACCGTAGCCCTAACCCTGCCCTCATCAAGCGTTGCTAGTCTATCCGCTACCTCACGTACACTGCGTTTTATACCAACTAATTCCTCCATGAACTCGCAAAAGAAACAAACTGATCTATCGGTAATCGCCATTGGACCGCCGTTATAATCCTTAAATTCCGAATACCACCGGTTAACCCTACACCTAACACACGACGCTTTCTGCGACGGCATCGCGCAGTTAAAAATTAGTTTAAACCGCCACAGGTATAAATTAAATTAAGCCGGCACGCTATGAAAACTTCTAAATCGCTAAAAACCACTAATATTCAATTACTTAACTATAACAACGTAAATTTAAACGCAAGTATATAAAGTTCAAAAGTATCCAAAAGTAAAATTCTCAGCAATATATAAAAGTAGAGGCAAAATCAGAGAGCTTGAAAATATTTATCTTATTCTTACCCGACCCACACACGAAAAAAAAAAAAAAACTTACAACACATCGACAATCTGGCATTCGGGCTGATCAGCCCTAAAAGAGGAAAAAATAACATACAGTCGGTGCAATGCAATCCTAAAAAATATTATTGTTAAAGTATAAAAGATGTTTATTATTATTAGAGTTTATTTTAAACGTTCTTTTTAAAAGAGGTTTTAAAAACGAATTCTTACGCGGTGAGGTCAATAGTTTGAGGAGAAAATGTTGCTTCATACCCCAATACACTCCTGAGAAGGTCGGTGTCAGAGGTTTTAAAAATAGAGGATACAATAATTACCTGAAAACTATATATATTACGTGAAAATGTGAGGTATACGCTAAATGAAATTCATAGACCACTCAAAGTGCATCAGATACAACAATACAGAAAAATTTTAACATCATTAAATGTTATTCAGCACACAAGAATAAAAACTCACATTGTAGCCCTTATAATTTCACATTCGGGGTGATCGCCCATAAAAAAGGAAAAAATAACAGTTGGAGCAATCCTAAAAATATTTTTGGTAGAGTATAAAGGGTATTTATTATAAACGTTCTAGTCAAAAGAGGTTTTATGTAAGGGAAAAGCCTGACGAGCCGCTTTTTAATAGGCTGAATTACTTACATGATGTAATCGGCATCGCTCGAGCCGAGGTTACTCTCGTAGGGCGATTGTTGTAACGCCGCGTGCTCTAAGACCTGGCTCGAGAATGTGGCTTCATCATTTACTAATCTCGTAAAATGGACACACTCGTCAGCATAGGTGCGAGGAGAGCACGCACCCCTAGAATGGAACATGATAAAGAAGTCTTCCTTACTCCCCAGACTTTCAGAAAGCAGAACACTCATTGATTGATTATATTTTAGTGGGAGGTTACTAAACGGGGATTATGGTTTTTACTTGAGAGAGAGAGAGAGAGAGAGAGAGAGAGAGAGAGGTTATAATTTATACCAAAACTAATTCCTGATATTTCTTGCTATATTCGGCTACACTATAAATAAGCGTGAGATAGATATCTGATGAAAAAAAAAATATTTAATGTCTATCCTAAAATGTAGTGTTAAAACGTGTCCTCAAAAAAAGACGCGGGGCTATTAAAATGTATATACATAAGCGGCATTTCTATACCTTTCAAATATCTATAACCGATTTGATTGAACGATCATTTCTACACCTTTCAAATATCTATAATGAAAGAATTCTTTAATGGACTGTAAAAGGAGAAAAATGGTTAAGTTATTAAGTTAAACCTTAAAGTCGATTTTTTTTCTAAAATATGCGTAGAAAACGTTATTTACTTAGGGCAAACTCTATTAAAATGAAACAAGTATATAATAATATGGGAAGATATTGAATTTAATTAGCTGTGAATAATGTTACGAAAAAGGTTTGTTTAAACGGAAAATATAATGTTTTTTGGTCATATAAGAGTTAATACACTTCTATTGAATTTAATCAGGTCTGAATAATATGACGATAATATGGACACGTGTTTCTCTCAAATAGTGCGCCGGAGTGCTAACTATGAGGCAATTGATCGAATAAGAGGAATTTTTTTTCCTATATATTAGATGTCTCGTAATAAGTTACACACTGCTATTGAAGATTTGTCAGAGCCGTTGAAAATGTTATTAAATGCTTAAGGTAATATGACTTTTTTATTGAGGTCAATAATGCCTTGGCTAAATGTTTCCCTTGTACAGTATGGTCTTGGGAGACCCTTCGTGTTTGTTTTACGTTGAAGTGATAGTCCGTCCAAATGTCTTATTGCTTCATCGTTGGTTTTGCGAATAAATAAACAGAATGATGTTTTTTATTTCTTTCGTTTATATTCCTAATCATTCAGAGCGCCTTTAATTTTTGTCGAAATGAGATATTTTAATTGCTTCGATAAGGGCTTGTCCAAATGTTAACTTATACATGGTGCTTTTGTACAAACCTTCGTTTATCAGGGAGATATGGTGTTGTTTATTTCAGGGTGTCTTAAAAGAAATGTTTTGTTGTCTCATCGTTGGCTCTATTAAAAGTTTTTAATTAACTCTGAATAATGAAGTATTTAAATAGGATCGGCCTATCTGTTGAATTCTTTACAACCATCTGCCTCGCGAGAACCATATCTCTCGAAAGGGTTTGTTTACATTCATTTGGCTACTGTATCATATCGTGTGTTTTATATTAGAGTTGTAGTGAATACTCTTATTTTAGTTTCAAGTTAAATGTTAATTTTACCGTCTTGAATTTCGGAATAGATATAAATTCATTTTAAATTAGTTACCCATCATAATTCAATTGTGAACCACATTAATACTAATTTTATGTATACTATATTATTTTATTGTATGTAAACATAATTAATTATATATCACAATTTTCAGTTAATTATTTATATTCAAATATTTATTTTAATCTAATACCATGTCCATTTTACAAATAAATAATAGAAAACCAATGGTTATATTTTCCACCTTTGGTACTGTCGCAGTTTCGCCTAACGGACTCAATACGGCTAGTGAGATAATCACTGGTTGGCACTTAACTAGCGGCAGTGCTTATGGCTACATCATCCAGGTTAACCTATACCGGATAGATGCGCTACGGTCCCAAGCCGTAGCTTGCCTAGGCCAACGACGACGACGTAAACCAACAATTGGTGACTCCGGAGTTGGATTCCCCCCTTTTACCCGAACGACTAGGATTAGACTGTAACGTCGTTCGTGCCCATCACCCCCTTCACCCGAGCGACTAGGACTAGACTGTAACGTCGTTCGTGCCCACCACCCCCTTCACCCGAGCGACTAGGATCAGACTGTAATGTCGCTCGTGCCCTCTGCCCCTCACCCCTGCCCGTGCGCTCTGTGCCTGCGCTCGTCTCAACCTCCACTCCTTCGTTGGGAACTTGTCGTCTTGCTTGTACGTTAGCAAGCATAGGAGAAGATGCCTGACGACGCTGGTGCCATCTCCCACTTGAGCGTAAAGCTCCCCGTCTTCTGGCCGGGTGATCCATTTATTTGGTTCCACCAAGTGGAATCACAATTCAACTTGGGAAGGATCACCACTAGCAGGACAAAATACGATCATGTTTTGTCCTCTCTACCAGCGAGCATCATCTCTGGAGTCCGTGACGTCATCGTGTCTACTTCCACGAGTGAGGACCCATACAACGATCTGAAGTCTGCCATCCTGTGCCGCACCACTGTCTCCGAGCGTGAGAAACTACATCAGTTAATCTCAAAAGAAGAACTTGGAGACCGTAAGCCCACTCAAATGCTGAGGGCTATGCAGTGCGCTCTAGGCGAACGCGCACAAACCTTCGATAAGGACATCTTTAGACAGTTGTTCTTGCAGAAACTTCCTCCATCAGCTCAGCGTGTCTTGGCCACTATGGATCCTGCTACTCCAGTTGATAAACTAGCAGCAACTGCCGACAAAGTAGTGGAGATTGACACAGCTCCGGTCAACAACGTGAACACACAATCGGAACTGGAGTTGAAAGTGAAAGAGTTAAGTCAACAACTCAACCACGTTTGTTCTCTGCTACAAAATCAACGGCAAAGAAGCCATTCTCGGTCAAGATTTACGAAGAGGCATCGTTCGAGTTCCGGGAAGATCTGCTTCTACCACTCGAAATTTGGAAAGAAGGCTAGGAAGTGCATCTCCCCTTGCAATTTTTCGTCGGAAAACCCCAGCAGCGAGTCCTAATGGCGTCTAGTACTCGCACTGCCAACCTGTTATTCATAAAGGACAGGAACTCTGGTGTCAATTTCTTGGTCGATACCGGAGCGTCAGTCAGTGTATTCCCTCAAAAATCTGGTCATAAGCACTCGGAATCTCCGCCTCTATACGCTGCTAACGGTTCACGCATACCTACGTACGGTACTCAGTCGCGTGAACTCAACTTGGGCCTTCACCGATCCTTCAAGTGGATTTTCATCTGTGCTCAAGTGCAGCATCCCATAATCGGCGCTGACTTCCTCCAGCATTTCAAACTCCTGGTGGATCTTGACAAGCGACGCTTATGCGACCAGGCCACACTGCTTTCTGTTCTTGCCAAACAGGTTGCCCTTCCGGACGCCTCGAACTCTGCACTTTCCCTCGTTCCCCCTAATTCCATGTACCAGTGCCTTTTCCAGCGATATCCAGGAATTCTTCAACCGATGCAGATGGGTGATACCATTAAGCACACCATTACCCATCACATTACAACAAAAGGTCCCCCTGTGTTTGCAAAACCCAGACGTCTTGCCCCGGACAAACTGAAAGCTGCCAAATCGGAATTCCAGCTTATGATAGATCTTGGTATAATAAGACCTTCCAAAAGCAGTTGGTCCTCTCCCCTACACCTGGTCCAGAAGAAGTCAGGAGACTGGAGACCATGTGGGGATTACCGGTTTTTGAATTCGACAACCATCCCGGACCGATATCCGGTACCAAATGTCCAAGACTTTACTTCTCTTCTCCACGGCAAATCTATCTTCAGTAAAATAGATCTCGTTAAGGCTTTCCACCACATTCCCGTAGAGCCTTCGGATATTCCCAAGACTGCAGTTTGTACACCATTTGGGTTATTCGAATTTGTGAAGATGCCGTTCGGGCTACGGAATGCTGCGCAAACCTTTCAGAGGTTTATAGATGAGGTCACCAGAGGCTTAGACTTTGTTTATGCCTACATCGATGATTTGCTTGTGGCCAGCTCAACGGAAGAGGAACATAAGGAACATCTTTCACTCCTCTTTCAACGCTTAGAACAATACGGTGTTACTATTAATGCATCTAAGTGTGTGTTTGCACAGCCAACCTTGGAATTTCTTGGTCACACGATTTCGCAGCACGGAATTACCCCCCTTCAGGACAAGTGTGAAGTGATAAAAAATTACCCTATGCCAAATAATCAGCGTGAGTTACGTCGGTTTCTAGGTTTGGTAAATTATTACCACAAGTTCATTAAAAACTGTGCCAGTGTTCTTGCTCCTCTACACGCTATGATCACGCACAAACGCAAGGTAACGAAATTGTTATGGTGTAGCGATAGTTTACAGGCGTTCGACAATGCCAAAAATGCTATCAATAGTGCATTGTCTCTGTCATTTCCTATCAGTGATGCCCCCCTAACTCTGACGGTCGATGCATCAGATGTTGCGATCGGTGGAGTGTTGGAACAAACCATTAACGGTCAACAAGCACCCATCGCGTTTTACTCGAAAAAGCTGCAGCCAGCCCAAACGCGTTATAGTGCTTTCGGACGTGAACTTCTTGCTATTTACTTAAACGTGAAGCATTTTCAACATTTCCTTGAAGGCCGAGAGTTTTGTGTTTTTACCGACCACAAACCTTTGGTCACTGTCTTCAATAAAAACAGCTGTAACCACTCTCCCAGAGTCATCAGGCAACTCGATTATATCTCGCAATTTACCACAGATATCCGCCACATCAAAGGTGTCTTGAACACTCCAGCGGATGCACTTTCAAGAATAGAGATTACTTCTGTTACCCTCAGCTCTACACTGTGGAATGCTATTGCACAGGATCAAGATAAGGATACGGAACTACAAGACCTGCTCAGAGAAGACTCCACTCACTCACTTTCCCTCAAGAAAATGAGTATGCCAGGATTGTCTGTGCCCCTCTATTGCGACGTATCAACAGCTGCTATTCGCCCTTATGTCCCTCCATGTCACAGAAAAGCAGTCTTCACGGATCTTCATAAGCCCTCCCATCCTGGTATCCGTGCTTCGCAACACCTGGTTACCTCTCGCTTTGTTTGGCCCTCGATGCGGAAGGATGTCAAACATTGGACCAAAACGTGCCTTGCCTGCCAGCGTGCCAAAGTCCAAAGGCACACCAGGTCCCCTTTGACGCATTTCCGTCCCCATCCCAGCGATTTGAGGTAATTCATGTAGACATTGTTGGCCCTCTTCCAGTGATTCAAGGCCAACGTTATCTGCTCACCTGTCTCGACCGCTTTTCCAGATGGCCTGAAGCCATCCCACTTCCTGATATCCAAGCGGACACTGTTGCAAGAGCCTTTCTTCATGGATGGGTATCAAGATTTGGATTGCCGACAAAAGTCATCACTGACCAAGGTCGCCAATTTGAGTCTTCGCTTTGGAAGAAGTTTACCAGCTTGGTGGGTACAGTACATGCGCATACCTGTGCGTATCATCCGCAAGCTAACGGCCTCGTCGAACGCTTCCATCGCCAGCTGAAGTCATCCCTTATGTGTCACGAAGACTCCCATTGGATGGATAAGCTTCCACTCGTGTTGCTTGGTATTCGCTCTGCATTTAAGAGTGATCTGAAGACTACAGCGGCTGAACTAGTCTATGGAACAACACTGCGGCTACCAGGTGGCTACTTCACTGCAGGGGATAAGTCATGCGATCCTACGGAATTCGCTCAAACACTTTCCTCTCACATGCAGTCCCTTCAGCCTGTTCCCCCTCGATTGACTAGCCAACAGAACATCTTTGTTTCCCCAGCCCTCCAGTCTTGCACCCACGTTTTCGTTCGTGTACCTGTCCCAAAACGGCCTCTCCAATGTCCATATGACGGACCCTATGAAGTTCTCCGACGTACGCGCAAATCATTCCTCATCCAGCGCGGTTCCAAGGTCGACAAGGTTTCTATCGATCGTCTTAAGCCTGCGTTTTGGAATCAACCTTAAGCGAGGTACATGTAGCTACCAAAAAGGTTCAGCGGAAATCTGTGTCGTTCGGAACTCTTTGAACTTCCTCTCTGGTGGGGGAGTGTGTAGTGAATACTCTTATTTTAGTTTCAAGTTAAATGTTAATTTTACCGTCTTGAATTTCGGAATAGATATAAATTCATTTTAAATTAGTTACCCATCATAATTCAATTGTGAACCACATTAATACTAATTTTATGTATACTATATTATTTTATTGTATGTAAACATAATTAATTATATATCACAATTGTCAGTTAATTATTTATATTCAAATATTTATTTTAATCTAATACCATGTCCATTTTACAAATAAATAATAGAAAACCAATGGTTATATTTCCACCTTTGGTACTGTCGCAGTTTCGCCTAACGGACTCAATACGGCTAGTGAGATAATCACTGGTTGGCACTTAACTAGCGGCAGTGCTTATGGCTACATCATCCAGGTTAACCTATACCGGATAGATGCGCTACGGTCCCAAGCCGTAGCTTGCCTAGGCCAACGACGACGACGTAAACCAACAATTGGTGACTCCGGAGTTGGATTCCCCCCTTTTACCCGAACGACTAGGATTAGACTGTAACGTCGTTCGTGCCCATCACCACCCTTCACCCGAGCGACTAGGACTAGACTGTAACGTCGTTCGTGCCCACCACCCCCTTCACCCGAGCGACTAGGATCAGACTGTAATGTCGCTCGTGCCCTCTGCCCCTCACCCCTGCCCGTGCGCTCTGTGCCTGCGCTCGTCTCAACCTCCACTCCTTCGTTGGGAACTTGTCGTCTTGCTTGTACGTTAGCAAGCATAGGAGAAGATGCCTGACGACGCTGGTGCCATCTCCCTTCTGCAATAATAACTGTTGGTTTACTTCTGGCAGATTCATTTGCTGTCTGTACAATCAAAAGGTCTGCATCACCAGATGATTGGATTGCTATCATGTTTTCTTCGTTCAATTTAGTCGCCAACATTACTAGAAATCTCTGCTTGTTGTCGAGGTTAGTAAGAAACTCGTCTTTCTTCATATTTAGCTTCATTTCTCCTGTTAAACGTACAGGTATGCTCTGCTTGCCTTTGGTTCTGCGAATGTGGGTTGTATCTTTGGAACAAGGCTTCCCGTCATACCCATCAAATACAATGACTGTTCCCTCTCCGTAATGCTTGAGGACGTATTCTACATAAGTTTTGCAAATCTCGTTGTATGTTCTTCCTTTTGTCCATTGTACTCTGTGGAGTAAGGATCCTCCATCGAGGACATATGAAACATCTTTAGGAAGTGAAGCATCTGATTCATCAGGCGCAGTTGAAGACCAGATAGAATTTGCTAGCTGTGGTTTATTTGCTTCCCTTAACAAACCGTCTGTCTCTATAAGTGCAGGAGGAAATGTGCACAGCTCATACGAGAATGCTGTCTCAAGTCTACAGCTGATCCCATACCTCTGACAGTGGTTATTAGACGTTGGAATAACAAGAGAGGATCAACGGGAATAACTTCTTCATCTATCTTAATAGTTGATCTTGCTTTCATTGTTATGGCCACGTCTTTCTTCTTGAACGTATAATCTGTAACTGGTTTTCCGGACATTGAAGCAAGAATGTCGCTTCCAATAACCTTGTCATTGTCTACATTGACAGTTGAAATAGCAATTTCTCCTGTGTCAATACTCATGAGTTCCTTTCGGTTGTTGAAGGTGTTTCATGCGACAGCGTACGCCAAGATTTTCAATGAATCTTTGAAATCTCTTTCAAGTCGTGCCTGTCTTGTTTCTTTATGCTGCTCACTACCTTCATACGTTACATCTGTAACTTCCTGCATCGCACGGTTTATTTCTGCACAGGCTGGTGTCGACAGTAGCCAAACTGATCTTTGTACCTCAGTCATTCCTCGTCCGTGAGTTAGTCCACCTGTTGTTTTCAAACTCCTCATAAGAACTTGTTCTATAACCAGATCTGTTGAGAGTCCAGCCCAAAATCTATTACTTCTGCGAGCAACATGATAGCCTTCTCTAAACTTTTCGTAAACATTTGGATGTGTCTCTTTTAGATTTAACATTTTTTGAAGATAGATGCGTGTTGACTTAACATACACAAAATGTCTAGACACTGCGAAAAATGGTAGCATGCTATACTCTGCCAGTAAATGAAGAAGGAAGTTTCCTGTTCTTTCGGCTTTTATGAATGTGCATATTATTTCGACCATTTCTATGTATTGAAACCACAGTTTTGCAATTCTCGAGGAATCTAAGCTATGTTTGTAGTTCTCCAGTTTCTCAATCATCTTTTTGAAGACCTCCTCCTTTTCTACATCTTCCGAGCTTATTTCTCCTGAGATTGATTTATCAAGTAAATCTGAGATCTGTATTAAATCGAAGTTATCAGCAAAATTGAAAACATCTTCTGACTGAGTGTATTCTTCATCATTGTCTAACTTAATAGGGCACTCGTATATTTCTGACATCATTATTGCATGAAGGGCACCTACAACTAGTAGATGACCACGAACGGCTCGAGATATTGCTTTCCCACTTAGCATGTGGGGCACCGTGTGTTCAGCATAGACAGTTTCTAACATTGTCTGCAGTCCGGAAGAAGTCATGAGATGCCCAATAGATCCAAGGAAACTCATGGCAGTGTGGAGCCCACCAAGTCGCAACACTATTTCTTTCAAAGGGCTTGCATCATCCACACTTTCTTGGATTTCAGTTCCCTTCTAGTACAGTGGCTGATCAAATGTTAGTACCAGTGACATGTTGTAGCGCTTTGCTTGCTCAGACACAAAATGCATGGTTGACAAAATGCACGATTCGTCGCTGTATTGCATATCGATCATCGGCATGAATATAACGGAAGCCTGTCCAGGGTGCTCTCCTTTATGCACCATTTGCATAAAGCCATTCCACAGTGGTCGTTGAGGTTTCAGCATCCAGGCACAATTCCATAAAATGTTGAAGCAACTTGTTGGATCATTGGCATGAAATTGAAATTGATGCAAATCTTTGTATGTTAAGGCGCAAGATTTTTTGCGCGAGCGAAATATGTGAGTTTCGATGCTGCAAATGTCCACGATCTCCTTTGATGTGACATCTATTCTTGGCACTAATTTCATGGAAGCTACCTTGGGAGTAACTGTAAAAATTATACCCATACCGTGGAATGTATTTAAACCATCGATTGTTCTAATATTGTGATCAACATTGTCACCAACATGTATGAAAGATTCATTGTCAATTCCTTCAATTTCTGTCGCCTGATGATACGCCGCACTTCTTTCAAACTTCTGAACCTCTGAGTAGGAAAAGCAAAATCCGTGATTGTGTAAAGAGTCAGTCAAAAACCTTGATCCAAATTGTCTAAGCATTTGCACTCCCAAGCCATTCTGAAGTGGGACAATTATTGCTTTTGGTCTGACTGCTTGCATTATTGCCTGCCCAATAGAGGCAATTCGTAGGTCACTGCTTTTGGCAACAAACATCTTTTCAAGCAGTAATCGTAAAGATTTGGGAAGAAATTCTTTGCAACGGGCATGAGATTCTGTCTTGGGTGGATGGATACATTGTTGAAGAACTATCGCCTTCTTTAATTTCACTTTTTAGCAGCTTTGCCGCAGTTTCAATAATGCGATTTTTTTCAGTTTCTACGTCACCTGATTTCTTGTTTTTATAGAAATCATACAGAATATTCTTGGTTTTTGATCTGAATGTGACAACATTATGTTTCCCATTAATCTCCGTGACAACAATTTCAGCTTTAAAATGCTCCATCAAACGACTTTTCAGCCATTTGGAAGTATATGCATGACTTGATGAATCTTTCAGATCTTGCATTATTGACAAAAGATCATTGATTGTGGTTTGTTCATCATCATTTTCTCGCAAATAATTCGCCACAAAAGCAAAGGCAGACTCTTGAGATTCAACATAAGGCCGACCTCTTTTTAAACTTTGACTCGTTTGTGTGTTACTATCGTATAGTTTTGGAATACCTTTTCCAATACGAAAGTTAGTACTACCGCATCTTCTGAATGTAAATCATTTACAAAAACTATACGCCCTTTTACATCAACTGCCCAGCCATCCTTGCGCTGTTTGCAAACTTTTAGAATATCGAATATCGGTTAGTGTGAAAGATATACTTTCGAATATCGGTTAGTGTGAAAGATATACTTTCCAACAAGATGGAGCCCATGCTCACAGAGCACGCCAAACTGTCACATTCCTTGAGAACGAAACACCGGATTTTATCGAACCTAATATGTGGCTAATAGCCCCGATCTTTCACCACTAGATTATGGTGTTTGGGAAGTCCTGAAGCCCAACCTTTACATTTTTCGAACGAAATCTGGATCATTGTTGAACTTTTGTCTCATTGTTTCAGCAAATTGCAGCCGTCTATCAGAATTATCGTCGTATATGAGCTGAGAATAAATGAGTTTGTAATCGTGGTCCCCCTATGATTTCAACATTTATGATAGTGAAAATTTGGAAATACCCAACTGCTGTGCGACTTTTCTCGTTGAAGTTGTTGGATCGACTTGAAAAGTGGCGAGGACATTTTCTTGGTTGTTGTCTCCTCTCGCTGTTACACTTCTTCATTGCTGTATTCCATCCTTACTGACTTCGCGCTGACTGGGGCTAGGGCCTAGGACCTTCCTGTTCTAGCCTAGGGTCATTCTTGGCCTTGTATAGCTGCTTTGAAAAGTACCGCATACACAGCAGTGATATCTCTGGAATTTATTTATTATTAACAAATTATTTGTATGTATAAAATCCTTAAAGACTTTTCTCCCGCCCTGTGTGTGCATATATATATATAATAATTATATAATTACTGTTCAGAAGTTTTGAAACGCCAATTGCATATAAGTATTTCGAGCCATCATCGGTCGTACATGCACATTTTGAATGAACCAATAGAGTATAAAACAAAGTACCAGTATAGATTATTATTTTAATGAATAATTACATAGACAAAAACATGTGTCAGTGTCCCTCTTTTGCCATTATAACAGTTTGGACTCTGTTAATAAGGCTGTCACTTTAATTCTTTGCCAATGATGGTGGAATATTTATCTAAATATTCCGCAGGTCTTTCCACAGTTATTCAATATCAGATGGCTTCAATTTATTCTTCTTAGCTTCGACATAGTCTCATATAGCCTCACTTGGATTCATGTCGGGTTTTGTGATGGCCATCACATAATTTTTAGTTCTCCAGCATCCTCCTTCCCTTTCAAATATGTTTTTACAATCCGTGTTGTGTGTTTGGGGGTCGTTATCTTGTTGGAAGATGAATCCCTGTCTAATTAAACGCTTTCTATCTGGTACAACATACAGTTGAAGAATTCGCTTGTATTTCTCTTTAATCAGAGTACCATCGATTTTCACAAAGTAGACAACTCCAGATGAACTTATGGACCCCAAAATTGATAGATCCCCTACTATGTTTTACTGTTGGTTGTAAGCATATATTATTATATCTCTTACTCTGTCGCCGTTGTACGTTTTGCCTTCTTTTCGACCAAAAGATATCAGATTTTGAATCATCTGTCCACAGAACCTTCGCTCAACCAGTCGACGTCAAGTCGGCATGATTTCGTGCATATTTTAATCACTTTTCGACTTCTTTCCTGGTCTCGGGTACAATTTTTTGGCAGTAACTCTTCCCAGCAACCATGCCTACTGCAATGGACGTCGTATTGTTACTGCCGGAACGTTAGTGCTCCGTTAGGAATTAACGTTCTGCTGTAAACTACAATTCGATTGTCTTCTATCTCTTAGGCACTTAACTTTTACGTACTTGTCTTGAGGTTTTTATTGGTTTTCTCGGCCTTCCTTTACGTTGTTTGTCTTTAGCTAACCCTGTTTGAAGATGGTGCTTGATAGTGTCCCACCCCTTTACAGAATCGTCCGGTTTGTAAGCAATTTCTCGAATAATACAGCTTTCTTCTCGTAAAATCAATCTTTATGCGAATATCTTCTGGTATCTGCTGTACTTGAACCAGTGCACGTGAAAAAATCAGTTGAATTCACTCGTAAAAGAAGAACTCAAGGCACTCATCATTTTGATATATGATGTATGATAGAAAACCAGGAATGTTTATAAAACAGTACTATTATATTGAAAACATTCTATAAATACAAATATCCTACTGTAGTTAAGGAAAAAATGAAAAATATGGTAGCCTAAATTCGATTTTCAATGGAAAGAGTAAGGAATAACATACCTGAGTGATGCAGTTGGAAGAATATTTTCAGATATTAACCGATAACGGTGTAGGTTACTGTTTACAGTACAGGGTGTACATAAAGTCAGGATCTATTTTTGTGAAGCACTTGGAAATTATATGGAATTTAATCATAAAATGATAAAGTGGTAACATTTATTAAATAATTAAGAGTAGGATTCGACGTGACGCCCATCAGTATCCCTGCACAGCTCAAATCGTTCCGCAGTATTTCTGAACACATTCTGGAGCATTTGCGGGGTTATGTTATCTGCAGCAGTTTGTATACGTGTACGTAAGTTTTCAAGACTCGTAATCTTCGTTTGATAGACGTGCGATTTGATAAAGCCCCATGCAAAGAAATCTAAAGGGGTTAAATCTGGTGATCTCGCTGGCCAAGGTCTGTTGCTTCCGCATCCGATCCAGCGATTTGGAAAACGTCCATTTAGATAATCCTGAACAATTTTGGCATAGTGACAAGGAGCACCATCATGTTGATAGACGACGGTACTAACAATCCTATCCCCGTCGTCTATCAACATGATGGTGCTATTTGTCACTATGCCAAAATTGTTCAGGATTATCTAAATGGACGTTTTCCAAATCGCTGGATCGGACGCGGAAGCAACAGACCTTGGCCAGCGAGATCACCAGATTTAACCCCTTTAGATTTCTTTGCATGGGGCTTTATCAAATCGCACGTCTATCAGACGAAGATTACGAGTCTTGAAAACTTACGTACACGTATACGAACTGCTGCAGATAACATAACCCCGCAAATGCTCCAGAATGTGTTTAGAAATGCTGCGGAATGATTTGAGCTGTGCAGGGCTACTGATGGGCGTCACGTCGAATCCTACTCTTAATTATTTAATAAATGTTACCACTTTATCATTTTATGATTGAATTCCATATAATTTCCAAGTGCTTCACAAAAATAGATCCTGACTTTATGTACACCCTGTATATTGCGCATTAGGGTGGGGTGAAAATTTTTTCAACTATTGCTTCACTGGTAATAAGGTGGATTGAAGGGTGATAAAAAAGGATATGAGAATTAAAAAATGTTCAATTCATCCTCAGTACCCTATTTTTCTACCCCAAAAAATGGCCGCCAGCCAGTTATTATACGCTTCATAACTCGAAAAATATTCTTTTTACAAAAAAGGTTGCTGCAGCAAAAATTGTTTATTTCACATTTTCTACCTCATATAAATGTTTCAGATGTTTAATGAAAATTTTATTTTTCAGGTTTTTGTTGGATTTGGAATTGGTAATTTCTGATAATTAGTAACAAATATGGCTTCTGCTTCAAACATTAGAGCTACAAGGAGTCAATGAAAACCACATTTTATATTTGGAACCGCACAAGAGCTTCCTCTTACAACATTGCCAACAAATAAACAGGTGGGCCAATACCATGTTCTTTTAAAAGAAGCCACCTCAGTGACTTCGCATAACTCTGATATTTTCAACAAAATTACTGAAGATATACTCTGTATTTGGAGAAAAGCTTCAATTCCTGCAATAGCTGACAAATCAGTTTATATCAAATTAAAGCGGTTCATCGGCAAAGCAAACGATCTTAGTAGATCAAAAAGTAGTGTCAAAATGAGAGAAAATTTTAATGACACCTTGGAAGAATTATTCGATATCAGTGCCTGTAAATGCCCTTTTATCTCCCATCAAAACTTTGGCTGTCCTGAGAGCTGCGAAGATATTCACATACTGTACGATGCACCTGTCGAAGAGAACTGGAGGTACTAAAAGAAGAGCTTCTGTTTTTACAGGATCAGCGATCGACGCGTACAATGAAAATAGGAGGCATTGATAAAGTCATGACAAAAACAATTCAAAAAATGCAGTCTAGGAAATTGCGGACAGAAGAAGGAATGGTTAAAAGAAGAAGAGAAATGAAAGCCTCATATTTTAACCGAAATAGAGTGTTTTTCAGATGTAGAGAGTACTTCCACACAATATGAATTAGACCCACATCAAAGTGAATCAGACTATGAGTCAGTTGCCACACAAGGTCAAATGAGACTTCCATTGCCTACTGTGGCGATGGAAGCCGATAGATTTGGAATTACAGATCGAGCAGCAGCTGCTTTGGCTTCAGCTGCTTTAGTTGATTATGGAGCAATCACTAAAGAAGATAGTACGCTTTTGATTGACGAGAACAAAATCCGACGGGAAAGAGAGAAAATGAGAAAAAGTTTGGTGATGGAGAGTAAAACTAATCCTGCTGTCATATCTGCTATATTTTTTGACGGAAGAAAGGACAAGACTTTGGTGAAGGTGAAGAAAGGAAACAAATGGTACGGAGACTCCATTAGAGAGGAACACTATGTTTTGGTGTCTGAGCCAGGAAATGAATATGTAACCGATGTAGTTTCTTCTTCTTGTAAAGCTCAAGATATAGCTGATAGTTTGTTCTCCTTCTTTCAAGAGTCAGCTATTAATGAGAGCGTTCGTCTCATAGGATATGACAGTACAAATACCAAAACAGGTGCCAAAGGTGGGATCATCCACCTCATAGAAGAAAAACTAAAGAAACCGTTAAAATGGAGCATTTGTATGAGGTATACAAATGAACTTCCCCTTCGACACTTATTTGAACATTTTGATGGTAAAATAAAAGGTCCAACATGTTTCACTGGAAAAATCGGAGTAGCACTGAAAGAATGTGAAAATGCCTGCAGTCAATTTCAAACCAATTAGAGAAGGCATTGGTTTAACACACATATCAGAAGATGTTATCGATGATCTTAGCCAAGATCAACAATATTTGTACAAAATTATTGTGGCTATAAGAAGTGGGAATGTCCCAAAAGATTTGGAAAATACAAAACCCGGACCACTGAACCATTCTCGATGGCTGACATTAGCATATCGTGTCTGCCGCCTATACATTGCAGAGAAAACTCCCTCATTGGCTCTTTATTCAATAATTTTCTTCATTGTTACAAATTATGGACCAAGCTGGTTCGATATCAAGAGTAGACCATATATATGGAATGGACCACATCACATATTTGGAGCAATTAAAAGATTTCATCTTCTTCCAAAGGATGTTCAGAATGTAGTGAAGCCTTACATTGCTAGAAATGCATATTTTGCTCATCGCGAAAATGTTCTGATAGCAATGTTGTCAGATACATCAGAACAAAAACGAAACAGAGCAGTTGATTTCATCATGAACATTAGAACAAAGACGGAAAATGTGTCCAAAATCAGAGAATTTAAGGTTCCTGAGATAAATTTCAACGCAAAAACGCATGGGATGATATTATTTACTGGTCAAAAGAAATGCTGACTGAACCTCCCCTCATTATGGCGCTCACAAATATTGAACTCAATGCACTTAGGGTTAAAAAACTGTGCCGACCCAATTATCCACTTCATTCACAAAGTGTCGAGAGGGCAATAAAACTTGTCACCGATGCGGCCTCATCTGTATATTCCCAAGAATCCCGTGATGGATTTATAAGAGCAAAAATTAGGTCTCGTTCATTGCTGCCATGCATGGAAACCAAGAAAGAAATTACTTCACTTTTTGACAATTAGCTTTTAATTAGAGACTGAAATAATTCACCAAAATTTCATAAAAGCAAACACTTCACGATTTTTGAAAAGGGATCTTTTTGGAAGTGTATTGATTATATGTTTCTGCAATTGTGGTAATAAAATATCAATAATTTCTCTCGTTCATTAGTGTTGTTGTAGATTATAGTTTGAATATTCAAAATTATATAAGGTTATTAACTATTATCAAAGTAATATACTTCGGTCATCAAAGAATTTTTCATTTATTTAGAAAGAAGTGATTTATTTGTGATATTTACCGAGGTAAATTTTGACAAAATTTAAAATTGAAAAAATAATTTATAAAAGGGTACTTTTTAATGTATTTTTTATTTTGAATCATTTTTATTCTATAGTGTCCTTTAATTGGATGCATATTTTTCAAGTTCTTTTATATCACTTTATGTCATCTATAGAACCCAATACAGCAAATTATAGGTGAAGCAAATAAATATTCCACAAAGAATTGCGTTTCACCCCACCCTATTGCACATGCGGAAGTGGACAATTAGGCTATTTAGGAAAATCTGTTGCCAAATTCTAGATTTTAACTAGAATATAGAACAGTTTCTGGTCAATTTTCTGAACAGTAATATATATATATATATATATATATATATATATATGTGTGTGTGTGTGTGTGTATATATATACACACACACACAGTATGTTACTGGTAAACTCCGACGAGACGGTAAACTGCAGATTGCCTAGGCATTCCGCGGATTCACCGTCGATATTTGGCAAAGACCGAAATATTATTTTATTTCGCACTTTGTCTAAGTTTTAACAGACAATCTGAGCAATGTCTGCATAAGATTAGTCAAGGTCCAAAGTAAAGTGTTATTTCGGATTTTGTCTGGCATTCAGGCAATCTGGGAAGTGCCTAATAAACAGATTTCAACTTTTTATTTCGTACTTTGTCTAAATCTTAACAGGCAATCTGAGGATGATCAAAGAACTACCTATTTATAACAAGATGTTATATTTATTGAACTTTACAGCAACAATAAACACACGAAACATAAAGAATAGTATTAATTAAAAGTTTAAAGAAAAAGTTTGAGCAAAACCAAAATTTTAAAACTCATTTATTGCAGCAAGAATTAGCATTATGGCATTTTGAATTGCACAAAATCTTCTTCCTTTTGCAATTGCAAAAATTAGCAACGCACTTTTTGGTGCAGTTGCACCTGATAAAGCCCTGTCCTCCAAACAAAGCCTCCTCATTGTTAATATCCCGCAAGGAAATGGTTGACTCGTGGAACATCTTCTGATTTAAGGAATACCTCTTTGCATAGTTGTATTTGATTACGGGAGTATATCGAACTGATTAATTATTCCTCACTTGGTTCCTATTTTATAATAGCCTTCTTCTGTTACATCCATAACAACTCCAATTAAATTATGGGGGGTCTCCTTTACTCCTATCAATTTTAGGAATCGGAATTGTTACAGAAGTCCCGATTTTGATTTCTGGAAACTGTAGATTAGATATTGTTGAAACCTGTTTATTAGACACTTCGCAGATTGCCTGAATGCCAGGCAAAGTCCGAAATAACACTTTACTTTGGACCTTGACTAATCCTATGCAGGCATTCCTCAGATTGCCTGTTAAGATTTAGACAAAGTGCGAAATAAAAGAATATTTCGGTCTTTGCCAAATATTGACGGGGAATCCGCGGAATGCCTACAATCTGCGGTTTACCGTCTCGTCGGAGTTTGCCAGTAACATATATATATATATATATATATATATATATATATATATTATATATAGAGAGAGAGAGAGAGAGAGAGAGAGAGAGAGAGAGATGAGGAAATTTGAAATTCTGAAGAAATCAGAAGAATTACGATTTTAAAAATAAATTAAGTTAATTTTAGTGTTAAAATGTTTCTGAATTTGTATTACATTAAAATAAATGTTAAATATCTATTTAAATCTAATCAGGTTAGTTTCTCCTTCACTAACTTTTGCGACAATGTCTTCTGCGTATGAAATACGTCGAGGCCACGTTGCAACATTGCTTCTCATTTGATTACCGAAGATTAGGGAGGTTAAGGGACGTTCGGTCTGCTCATTAGTTGGATGGGTGTCCGTCCTCTTTGCTTGGATGACTCTGCGAATCGACTCTTAGTTCAGATCCAACGTAAAGCCGTAGGTCCCCTCCGTCCGGTGACTTTTGTCATTTCAGAGGAGGTCAAACAACTCCAAACTTTAGTTTTATTCTTTTACGTATTTTTTAAAGAGAAGTCACATTGACGCAGTTCTAAATTACAAAACAATTCACAAAAATTGTAATAAAAATTTTTAAATGTCATGAAACAAATATTTGTTTTTTATAAAGGGAAACTTAATAATTAATATTTAAAAAGGCAAACCTGGTAAAATAAAAAAAATAGAATTTAATAATAAAGTGAATATGTTTTCTATTCTTTCTAATCCTGAGTTTGTGTTTTACCATAACCTTTTATATGGCTTCGTATCCCATGTTATTCTGTGGCTGATGTAGAGCTTCACTTCTGTTATAATTAAGGAAATTTTGTACTTTCTGTATAGCTGAATTCAGTTATGAAAACATTAATTAAACTTTACGCTCCATTGAGGCTTATATCATAAATTGATTACAGTCTACAGTATAATGAAATTTGAATTAAATAAATAATATTAAATGAGTTTCTCAACTGAAATTACTTATCAATAATTCACTTGATTTAGATGCATTAATAGAATGGCTTTCATACTTCATGTACAGTGCTTACAAGAAGTCTCACGCCTCTGTCTCGTCCCAAGCTCGTCTGTTAGGTATAAAATGGGCAGTCCTTATGGCAGTGGTGTGTTCGGATTGGTGCACATAACTGCTCTAACCCAATCAATGACGTCCATTATTACGTCACTTCTGCTACATTTTAGTGTTTAAAATACAAATGATTAAGAAGCAGAATGACCAAGTTTCGGGATGTTGGGATGGTTATGGAGTAATCCTAGTCATCATAATATTAGTTGGGCATTACATTATACCGTCTCAATATATACTGTAGACCAGTGATGCACAAACCCTGGCCCGTGGGCCAAATGTGTCCCCCACGGGTCTTTTCAGTGGCCCCACGGGTCTTTTCAATTCAATGAAAAAGTTAGAATATAAAAGTGACCCAATTTATGACTTAGATGGAAAGTAAGTAGGCTAATACATTTAGTTATTTTCTTCGCTTGGCCCTCACATCAAAAAAGTTTGTGCACCACTGCTGCTGTAGACTATAGAGAACGACTAATTCGGCAAATATCCCAAATCATGGCATGATACCAAGTTATTTTGACGCAGGTCTAAATTATTTGCTCAAATGCAATGATTGATATTAAGTAATTGTTGTCAATATTGTTGTTTGTGGTACATATCCTACGTGAAGAATCTAATGACCAAATTCCTCAGTGAACCTCTCACGCGCTCGCATTTCGAGGAAGTCACGGTCGTCTCATTAATAGATAGTTTATCCATTGTTTTAAGTGGTAACCTATACCATCTTATGAAAGTCATTAGTCTAAAGCAAGAGTGGTGGGCCGTGAATCAGAGAAATTTGCATTTGATTTGTTCATCGTAATTATTACGTAATACAGTATACTGTATATAGTAGTATATAAGAGTTATTGGTAGCATATCATATGACAATTCCCATAAACATGTGATGACCTCGATGTTGCCAGTTTTTATTTTTTTCCTGAAACTATTACCTTCTCATAGTTTGTTTCAACTATGCATATATTATCATCTCCACGAGCGTAGACATTGCAAGAAAAGATTCGAACTAAGGATAAGTAAAGTTCTTTCATGGTCACAATATATACTTTTATAGATGTCAAACATAAAAATATAATAAAATTCTATATTAACATAAATATATATTCGATACACATTTACGTCATGGCTTTAACATCAGTATTTCGTATAGCTTTCTCCGGCATCAATAATTTCTTGCAATCGTTGCGGCATAGAAGAGGCCAGATTGTAGGGAATGTTTGGTGTTCGGCGTAAGCTCTCCCAACTATTCCTCGTGTGAGCTAAAAGTGCTTCAAATGTTCTTTCATTGCGTTGCTCCCATTCGTTAATCATTATTGCCCAAAGGTTTTCAATCGGATTCATATCAGGAGAACGTGGTGGCAAAATTAGATTAATAATCTCTGGGTGATCTTCGTACCACGCTCTCACAACGTTACTCCGATAAATGGGACTGTTATCTTCCATTAAATAAAATGGTTCCGGCGCTGGAACCAGATACGCACGAACACTGGGTAGCAGCACCTCTTCCAGTATCTGGCAATATTGCTGTCCAGTAAAGCGTCCATCTACTTGAGTCAATTCTCCGACACCATAGCCAGACATCCAGCCCCACACACCGAGATTGATGTGACCACTACGTTTGCTCGGGAAAATATTTCCTTCTTCATAGCGTTTTCCGCGCTGCCTCCAACAATGCAGGGAACCATGACTATCTGTTGAAAATGTTTTTTTGTCACAGCACACAACTTTTCTCCAGAATTCTTCCTCCTGCGGCAAGTATTGCAAGGCAAATCCCATCCGCGCCTCTTTATGCTCAATCGTCAATGCAGGTTTTATAGCTGGACGGCGAGAAAAATACCCTGCCTCGTGAAGTCTGTTGTTCACTGTATTTGCGCTACAACGAAGGTTCAGGTGTCTGTAAATATGCGTCGCTGGAACAAACGGATGCTCTCTGGCATGATTAACAATCACAGCATCTTCCTCTTGAGATGTTGAACGCGGAGGACCAGACCTCGGCAAAGTAGCGATTGAGTTTTCTGCTTCATACCGATGAATCCACCGTTCCACAGTGCTTCGATGAACGTCTAGTTGTCTTGATATTTCTCTTATTGGCACACCATATTCATGCAATGTCACCATTGCTCCCCGTATTGCCTGGGTCGTCTCGTGGTGCACAGACGGTCTTTCCATCTTTGTGTAAATGGCTTATGTGAAGCGTGCTGGGACGATAAAGGAAATGAGGATACCATGCACCCCTTCTGAAATTGATTTCGGTTGTGAAGGGTACCAACCCTTCGAATGGTAATAATAATCAGCCAATTTCCTATTTTGTTGAACATATGTATAAAAAATTCGTCTTAAAAGCCAAGGATCCAAAGATTGACAGCAATAGTTTATACCCCAACTGAATATAGTCAGCCATCAACAGTATAATCATATTTTATTTCCATAACTACTCATGACTACTCTGTCATAGTAAATAACCTTATTATGACTTAGGTAGTAGTGGTAATTCTGAGTGGCGGCCTCTAGCCACATACGTTAAACCTATCAGTGCGTCTAAGACCAGACTCTTCTGTTTCTGTCAATTCATTGTTAGTTTAAGGTATTTTGCTCTTTGTCTTTCTAGGTCTAGGGCATTAAAATAAATATTTGAGTTTGTGTTTAGCATTTCATATGAATTTCTCTTCTCTCCCTTAACACATCCCAGCGTTCATTTTAGCCCCCTCTCTCCGTTTCCTCCTCCCTTCGTAATTCCCCACCCAACCTCGTTTCCTTCGACATGGCAACGCTTACCTCCATCCTCATTCCACTTCCTTCATTAAACCTATTATCGCTTTTACTGTCCCTTCCTTCCATCCTTCAATACCAGCGTTCTTAAACCTAGCACATAAATTATATAATATGGAATCTAACACCTTAGATCTCTACGCATTCTGTTACTTGAAGACGCCTTTGTCTTAGGGGAATCTATGTTTTGACAGTGGGCTTGAGGGGTAGTCTATAGATTATTACAGATGACCTTGAACGCTCCAACTATTTAAAAATGATTATTTATTACGCACATCATATGGCATAATACACACATGAATTTAAGTATCTCTAACACTATAGGAATGGAATTGAATCCTCCCAGAGTTAAAAAGTCGCAAAATATGATAGATTAGTTTGTATTAAGAGGTTACTAAAAGAAAAGGATTTGGGATAGAGCGGAAGGCAGAGAGTATATTTTCCCCGAGTTTCGGTTATTATTAAGGTTATATGGATACATTGCCGATGTCCCTGCTGAAGACCTCTGATGGGATGCGGTGTGATTAGAGAGAGAGAGAGAGAGAGAGAGAGAGAGAGAGAGAGCTTTTAAATCACACCTTTTAAATGGTTTCTGGGTAAGGGCTTCACGTATGTTATTTTAGTCCAGGGTAGTTTATGTGGAGGTGTTAACGTAACTTGCACTTGGACTGTTAATTGTAAGACAACTACCATAGCTATATACTCTACAGTATATATATCTATATACAGTATGTCTCTATATATAAATAGATAGTGATATCAACACAAAGCTAATGTGGACGTCATTAATGGGGTTAGAGCAATTATGTGCACCAATCCGAACACACCTCCGCTGCCATAAGGACCGCCCATTTTATACCTAACAGACTAGCTTGGGACGAGACAGAGGCGTGAGACTTCTTGTAAGCACTGTATATTACTAAATAAGATGTCTTTTAAACAGTTTCAGCTTGACATTTTTCATTCATTATGTACTCATTGCCGCCGCAGCGGTACGGGAAAGGAAGTAATTAATTATTTAAATCTGTTTCTATTTGTATGCATTTGTGCGCGCGTGCGCGCGCGTACCTCTTTTAATTTTCTCTCGAAGGTGCCTACATCAACACAAATTTAATTCTTTCTTTTTTTTCGTAATTGGCTAAATATTTTTGTCTTTCGAACAACAAAGTTATTCTCCGTCAGAGTTGAGATTGTCCCTTGTTTATCCTTTGCTTTAGGGATACTATTGCCTTTCTTGTGTTCTTCTGTTATCTGGATGGATAGCTGGTTCAATTTGAGGTGAGAATCAGTTTTCAGTTATTTTCTCGGAGCATATTAAAGTGTACCTCTCTCTCTTTTTCCGAACAGTACAGATTTAATTTACATAAAATTTCTCATTAATATAGTTTTCTTAAGTTCATTGATTCTTGCTGTAAAGCTCGTCTATATTTCTTTTAAGTGACTAGTTTCTTCGTTTTTATATGGGCACGTTAAAATTTATCAATATTCGACTTTTGGTATGATCAGTGAGTAGTATGTGCGCAAAATGGTAGAGTGCAAGTTGCAATTGCAATGTTGATCAATGTCGCAAAAGGGGTAGGGGTAATGTTGCAAAGGGGAGGGGATTATGCAAAAAGGGGGTGCAGGAAGTGGGGTGGGGGTAATGGGGGAGGGGATTATGCAACAAGGGGGTGCAGGAAGTGGGGTGGGGGTAAAGGGGAGGGAGTTATGCAACAAAGGGGTGGGGATAACCCAAAAGTTGCATGAAGGGGGAGCTA
The DNA here is from genome assembly GCA_023014485.1 of Bathynomus jamesi. Classification (NCBI taxonomy): domain Eukaryota; kingdom Metazoa; phylum Arthropoda; class Malacostraca; order Isopoda; family Cirolanidae; genus Bathynomus; species Bathynomus jamesi. Next base: position 988,587 of record JAJOZX010001075.1, on the reverse strand, counting down.
TGGGGGAGAGGGAGGATGACCTCCACCCAAAGAGGTTGACCCTAACCTAAGAAGGTAAACCCTAACTTCGGGGGAGAAGGGAGGAGGGCCTCCCCCCGAAAGGGGTATACCTAACCTAAGAAGGTAAACCTTAACCTAAGAGAATATAGAGTGGGCATCCTTTCGCCTGGACTACCAGACGCATAATAAAGCTCTTGGTCTTTGCACTTGGCTTAGGTCTTAATCAGCCAGTTGGCTTAGAAGGCTTAATCTGGCTTAGATGGTGTAAATGGCTTGTTTAGGTGTATGTGTATATTATACGTCTCTTGGGGGAGTCGCGTATAATCGACTTACTCCAAGAGGGTATAATATGGTACTCATGGATCAAATTGGCCGTCTCGATGTGGTGTCTAGACGTGGCCACAGAGTACGCCGAAAATAAATTTCGTTTAAGAGTCCTGTAAACTTTCCTAACCCGTATTTTCGCAAAGTTACGAGTGGATTAAAGAATTGAAAGTCACTGGTTGATATTAATCACTTCAATAAATTTTAGGCAAAGCGGATTATAATTAGGTATTTCTTCACAGAACCCGGTTTGTTTATAATAAGAATAGTTCTTTTACAAAAGTTTATAATAATTTAATTCTTAATTCTAGAATTGACATCTAATGTTACGTTAAATTAAATAATGTTTGAGTCTGCTGGCATTTCCTTCAGTCAGATCCTCAAACCTGATATTACAAAACAAAGCAATTTCCATACGGGGTGAAATGCGCCCTTCAAATGCGGAGATTCCCTTCTAAATCACTCGCCGGCCCATTCTAAAATCAGACTCTCAAGCCAGTTGGCTTAGAAGGCTTAATCTGGCTTAGATGGTGTAAATGGCTTGTTTAGGTGTATGTGTATATTATACGTCTCTTGGGGGTCGCGTATAATCGACTTACTCCAAGAGGGTATAATATGGTACTCATGGATCAAATTGGCCGTCTCGATGTGGTGTCTAGACGTGGCCACAGAGTACGCCGAAAATAAATTTCGTTTAAGAGTCCTGTAAACTTTCCTAACCCGTATTTTCGCAAAGTTACGAGTGGATTAAAGAATTGAAAGTCACTGGTTGATATTAATCACTTCAATAAATTTTAGGCAAAGCGGATTATAATTAGGTATTTCTTCACAGAACCCGGTTTGTTTATAATAAGAATAGTTCTTTTACAAAAGTTTATAATAATTTAATTCTTAATTCTAGAATTGACATCTAATGTTACGTTAAATTAAATATGTTTGAGTCTGCTGGCATTTCCTTCAGTCAGATCCTCAAACCTGATATTACAAAACAAAGCAATTTCCATACGGGGTGAAATGCGCCCTTCAAATGCGGAGATTCCCTTCTAAAACACTCGCCGGCCCATTCTAGAATCAGACTCTCAAACGTTGGAACCCTACTTATATACGAAGAAATCCGTTCTCATATGCGTCAGCTAGGCGTTGGACAGTGAGACACAAGAGAGCGTGATGTTCTCAGAGTCAAAGCATTGTGTATCGAAGCTGGCTGAGTTCCCATGCGGAGTTCCTATGCGGATGCAAGGACACGCTGAGCCATTTGGGGTTGGTTGAAGGGCAAACACGTGAGCAGCAAATGAACGATATCTTACTTCTCGGGTCGTGTTTCGCGGGAGTGCTTTGTACTGATGGGCGACTGTTCATGTATGACATGTATATTATATATTATTATAATTATTAACTTTTGAGATGCCAGATTGCGCTATTTATTTGATTAAACGAGATGTTCTTGACAGTTGGCTTAGAAGTCTTAAGCAGCCAGTTGGCTTAGTGTATACATATATATATTTAATGAAGTGCTTTGCTTATATATATATCCTATTACCCCAATTATAACTTAATATCGTTTATTTATATATATATATACACACACACCTAGGAAAGCATTTATTGGATAATAAAACACAAGTACATCATTCTGTTTATTTAGACGAATTATTGGAATTAATTTCATGAGATATTTAGAGAATAACTATACAATCAAAATAGTTAAGAAATCTATACACACGTTAAACGATATATATATATATATATATATATATATATGTATATATATTCTTAAGTAATAATATTGGCACAGGAGAAATCTATGTACACATTTATATTAAATAATAATAATAATAATCATAACATTTTAAAAATATATAAAAAATAAATATACTTTAAAAATTAATATATAAACATCAAAATAATAATAGAAGAGGAGAAATCTATATACACATTTATATTAAATAATAATAAAATTTTAACGAATATATAGAACATAAATATACTGCAAAATAATATACATCAAAATACATACACTTTATGTTCTACTACGCTTAACTAAAATACTAAACTCGCACGTGATCGAGTCTACAGTTACATCACTGTTGCTTTGTCCTATGCAATAAATATGATTTAATATTAATTCACCGCTCCAGGTATGCGGATGCCTATATTCGATGTAAATGGCCTTCAATTCGTTCAATACTATTTTTGTGCCCACTTTACATTCGGTTGGCAAGTTATCACTCTCTTTAAACACGGACAACGTACAATCAAAAGCACGCACAAAGAGGTCATCGTTAGTCACAACATCATTATTAAATTAAAGTTTATAAACACTCCTTTCCAATCGAGGGTTTATTCTTACCGATCCGCGCTTTTCAATCGTGAACTCTTCTCCACAATGCATATCGGCAGTTGAAATAATCTTCTAAGTCTTAGCGACAACTGCTCATTATATAAAGAAATATTTCTTCAGGGTGAACGGTGTAGGTGAGCTCTGTCCTGTACCGCTCAAGTCCTTTGTACCAAAGTTCATGATATTTCGAAGAGTATAAACCTTTTAAATAAGCATCCAGTTCTAGTCCATTCTCGCCATGTTCATTCCTACACTCGGTAAACCAGTCGAGCAGAGCGGTGTATGCGTATTCAAGAACCGTATCAAAATAAACCATATCCGTAACACGTGCGTCTAATATAAGCTTTAGTTTGCGGAAATCGACGCTTTCAAACATTCTGTCGAGGATGAAACGGTTTCGCGTTGCGACAAGGACGTTATTATCAGACGCATTCCTCCACATCAGCATTATATCAATGCATGGCTTGTCGCGATTTATACATAACGTACAAACAATGGCATATGAGGGTGTATCACTCATCTGTTCTCTTCTTGTACCTACACATGCAGGTATTTTATAACGATCCTCGCTCCACTTCTCAACTATTACGAAGACTCTATTCATCTCCTCAACACTTAAATAAATAACATTCCGTTTACCAGAGTTTGTTTGTCTACAAGTCCTTTCAAGTACAAAGTTAACGGCACCGGTTTTACGCCTGAACACAGGCAATGACTTCGTCACGGGCACATCGTATACGGCATTAAGAATGCTGCTCAACGGAAGTTCCATCGTACTCTATTATGAGGAGTGCACGTCCGGTCGGTTTCAAGCTCTGAGATGACTATGAGCAGCCGATGCGCTGTTTGGCACGGAGACAGGTGTGGGAAACGAGTCACACCATAAGTTTAATGAATGTATGGTGTTATTCCAACGTGAAAGAGTCATGCGAATACCTGTACCCCATTATACTGGGTAATCGTTTAGAGAATTTTTCCATCTGTGATACATGAAGTAATATCGGCTTTAATGTTTTATCACGCCCACTCCTCAGAATGCGCGCCAGACATTTTTGTTCAGGGGATTTTCACAAACTGAACACATTTTATTAACACTCCGGGCGCACTATTTGAGAGAAACATGTGTCCATATTTATCCTTTTTGCTTAGCAAGCGATATTCGTCTTTAAATTCTATTAAAAACTCACACAGGCCTTTAGCCATAACCTCACTGCAAACCTCGCCATGATATATATGAATGTAGTGGTCAAAATATTTCAGATTGTCCATTATAACAAGATTTACATTCTTAGCGGCAGGGTATGAGTACTCGATCTGATGCAGCCTGACATAATACCGCTTGTCATACCACATGTCAACAACACTCACTAACCATACCAGTTTGTTCTCTTCTGCACATGTTTCTTTCACTTCATGGTATGTGTAAGCTTTTACGCAGTTTAGTCCTACAACATAGTTCATTACATCGTTTGTGCCAAGAAATCCTGCATTGCTCTCTCCAGAAGAGCCATAGAGTATTTGAACCTCTTGTTCCTCAAGGTTCGCACGGTTCAATGTAGCCATAAATGTATCGGAGGAGGGAGGGCATGGGAGTTTTTCAGTATCCACCACATCTGTAGACTTTACCGAATACCACCACTTCATAAACGTCAAGCACGCAATATCAAAGGTAGCCATAACTTTTTTTCGTCTACGTGAGAATTCTTCAAATACACGTCTGAGATCCAAGGTTTGCAGCAGTCAACTGAGCAGGCAGGGCTAGAGATTGTCCAGGTAGTAGCAGGAGTCACGTGACCTTTGATCGGTCATACAGGGGGCGTGGCTTAGGACTTTTCCTGTACATACCAGGGTTTTTTAAATTGCACACACCCACCAGGGTTTTCATAAAAACCCGGGCTTCTTAGATAGAAGGTGGGTTTTATTATTTTGATGGAGTGTCAAGTGTAAACATTTAGCCAATCTATAGGAATTATTTTATGTATATATCTAGAATTATATATCTATATCTATAAATTTTTCCAAATTCAAAATTGTATGGAATTGATTGCAATTGATGTTATTGCCTCATTCTGAATTGTTTTATTATATCTGTGAAAATGACTGGAAGAGGCCGCTACAAGGCAAAAGAATGGCTGAATTTGAAGCATGTAAAGTGGGAAGTGATACCAAAGAAAAACAAAAATGTAAACATTGTCACTCTAAAGTGAGTGCTAAAATAGAAAGACTGAGAGACCATTTTAAAAAGTGTGAACAATATGCAAAGAGATAAGGTGGTGAAGTTTCATCAGACGAGTATGAGTGTGCAGAGCTTCAATCTCTATCAGCAACACAATCCAAGCCATTGGAAGACGTGCATGAGCATCATGATGATGGGAGTTATGCAATACCTGTTGCAAGCACCTCAAGAAGCAGTACCTTAATGGATTCATTCATGACATCAACTCCTTGCAAAAGAAGTTGTAGTGCATTGTCAAACACCTCTGACAATAGTAATACTGATGTATTAGTATCTAATTCTACTAAGAAAGCTACTGTAAATCAACAATCTTGCCTAGCATTGATAGGTTTGTGCACAAGACATCGGAAGCAGAAAAACGTCAACTAGATTTGCAGTTTGCCAGAATGTTTTATGCTTGCAATATCCCCTTCAATGTAGCTGAGAATGAGCATATGAAAAAATTAATGTCAGTGCTCAGAGGTGGCAGTTACAATAGTCCAACACGGCAGCACTTGAGCACAGATCTTCTGGACACTGTCTACCAAGAGTGTCAACAGACATTGGCTACGCAACTTGCTGGACAACCTGTCACGCTGATCCAGGATGGATGGTCTAACATTCATAATCAGCCCATCATTGGATCATGCCTGCATAATGGTAATAATCCTGCTTCATCAGATCATTGGACTGTGGATCTCAGAAGAAGACAGCAGATTATTGTGCTGACATTGCTGAACAAGAGATAAATTTCTGTGAATCAACTTATGGATGCTATGTAAGTAGAGGACTGTAACCAGGGGTTACTTTGACCACTGGGTTATTTGTTTTGTTTGGGAGTTTTGAAAATCTAATTGAAATTTGACTACTTAAGGGGAAAAAAATTAGACTTTGACCACTGGTGACTTTTTATCAGTAGTATATTTAAATAAATCTAGCTAAAATAAAAATAGCACACACATTTTATTACTATATGTCTCTACTGTAGTCATTGAAATTTGCAGGTTGATTACTCTTTTGATTTTTGTTGGAGGGTTTGGAACAGTTTTAACCTTTCAACGAGGGTAGTCGAAGTTGCCCCATTTGATCTCAGTCAAAGTTGCCCTATTGCATTATCAATAGCCTATAAACTTAAATTATCTATAAATTTCTTTTATTACCCCATGGAACAATGGTCCAAGGTTATAAGATCAATTTGTGAAAATCAGAGTTATTTACCTTTTATACTTTAGAATATGAAGGTATCAGTTTGAATGAACGAAAATCATGCAATTTTTTTCTGAGCACAATTATTGTCTTATAAATTTTTATTAATTGATAATATAAACAAAAACTCTACATTTTCCTATTAAGTAATTTTTGCACTTTAAATGCTCCTTATATATATTTTTTTATGTTTCATATTTTTAGAGTTACAGCCCAAAATATATAAATATTTTAAAATGGTCAAAGTTGCTCCACTAGTCCAAGTAACCCCTGTTTACGGTAATAGATTATAAATCACTATATATTGTCTTGTTAATCTGAAATATTTGCTTTAGATATACTTAAAAAATTACTGGAAATATCAATATCAATACTTTATTGACTCAATTGAAAGAACTTGGTTCATCCCATGCATTTATTCTATTTTCTTGTTCCCATGCAGGTTGTGGCTTTCTGTTCAGACAGCGAGGCCAAAATGGTGATGACAAGAAGCTGGAGGATCGTTTTTGAGGAAGAAATGAGGATGGCAACAGTAGACAGCTGTTTGTCTATGGATGCGCTGCCCACTTTTTCAACTTGGTGGAATCTGAAGTATCTCCAAGAACAGTTCTGAATAAGGTGGTTGAAGTTCAGAAATATTTCCGAAATCAGCACCAACCGTCTGGGTGGCTTCAAGGAAAACATGGTGTCAAACCTCAGCTTCCAAACTCAACCAGATGGAACAGTCAAGACGAATGCATTGACACGTTCCTGAAAAACTACCAAATACTTCATGAAATCTGTTTTGGAACATGAATGTGATGTTGACAAGAATGTTTTTGCAATCATGAACAATGCTAGCATCCAATGGAAGCTATGCATCTGCAGAAACAACTGCAAATTGTCTCCAGTGCACTGGACACAATGCAAAAAGATTACTGCACTTTGGGTGATGCTGTGAATTTTGGTGGAATCTCCTTGATGCTCCTGCCCTACAACCTTATAAGCAGGAATTCCAGAAAAGATTCAATCAGTGCATAACTCATCTTCACCTGGTAGCATACCAGACTAACTCAAAACACAAAGGCTCAAATCTCACCAGAACAAGAAGAATCGGCTGTTGAATGGCTTCAAGACATAAATCCAGAATATGTTGCTCCACTGATGGCTCTGTCTATTGAAGACACAGATGTCTATCCCAAAGCCATGCTTGAAAAGTTTGTCATTGATTCATTCTCTCCAGCAAAATGGTGGAAAGTGATTGAGAAGAAGAATGCCAAGACTACTAAGATTGCTGCTCCACAATTTCGTCAATTTATGGCAAAAATTAGTTCGTTGCCAGCAAGTTCAGCGTCAGTAGAGCGTCTTTTCTCAACCTTTGGCCTTGTGCATACTAAGCTGAGAAATCGTTTAGGCAAAGAAACGGCAGAAAAACTCGTGATGTGTCATCGAACCCTCAAAAACTAGAAGTAACAATGCGATGACTGCTAAAGTGTTGTATTTAGGTCTCAACAAAACCTGATCACCATAGTCAGACAAGCTGAGGAGTTGCATGACAAACACTTCTTTTGGCAGCAGAGTAGAAGGCATTAATCTTTAGTATAAAAATATAAAAGTATAAAAATACTTTTATATTTTTAAAGTTTTAATTTGAAGTATAATTTGTAATTAAGCGTATAATAATTGTAATTCAGTGTCGTAATTTTGTAATTCAGTGTGGTAATAATTATAGTTTTAATTTGAAGTATAAAAATATTAGTGTTGCCTTTGTTGAATGATTGAATATTATTTTGATCTTCGATACGATAGTAGTAACATTGTTTCATTTTTGCAACTTTCTTTAATTACTGAAATTAATTCTTGAGTATCTACATTCTACAAACATTATGTAGTATTTTTTATTTGCTTAGCTACTGGTTTTGTTCCACTTCACCTTCAAATAAAGGAAATAATAAATTTTCAAAAAGCAATTGTAACTCATTATCCACATTATATTGGTAACTATTGCTTCTTAGGTGAAACTCTGAGATTGATCATTAACTATTTACCTAGAGACTGAATATATGTATGCATTGCATTGCAACATTTATGGCCTCTTGCATAGCAAAAAAACAAAAATTGCTAAAACAATATTTAGTGGAGAACAATAATCAGTTACAATGAAATGATGCAAAATATATCATTTAACCTGATTAAATGGAGCAAGTTTACTCAGTTGTGATCATCAAGCAAGTTTTATTCCTATTATTATTTTAAAAAGGAAAGTTTTTAAAGAAAAAACCCACTTGAAGAAAAAAACCAGCCCGGGTGCGGAAGTGGGTAGCTACACGGGTTGATACCCGTAACAACCCTGGTACATACGCACACACACCCACAAAGGAGAAAATGAAACACTAATTGAAGCACGATTTATTTAATAACATATCATCGAATTATTCATGGTATGTATATATTCAAATACGTGTAATAAGTGACATAAACATATTGTTAACAAGTAAATAGACACACACACACACATATATATATATATATATATAAATATATATATATATATAAATCAAGGGTTATGGTAGCCAAAGGGTACGGAATCATAGGTACCAGGTACCTGGTAACGTTTCCTATAGGTATTACGACACACTTTCGTGCCCTTAAGTTCCTTCACATACCCTAGATTCTGGGCCCAAAAAATGTGGGTCCCTAAATCAGTTGGGGCGGTTGACCTCATCTTCCAAGCACACTAGCTCCTTCAAGGAATCAAAGTTAATGATCCGTCGATTCGCCTGGTTAAGCGTAATGCTAGAATATCGTCGACATATTCCATGATCTGGTGAGAAAGTGGGATAGGTTCTCACCATCAGGATGGAAGAATATTAAAGCAAGACTACAACAAATAAATGTTCCCAAAACATTAATAAGAAATCTGAACACGTTAAAAGACTTGGAGCAAGCTTCGTATGTGCAACGTCTGAGCACCCCATCACCCAACGGTAGCATCTCTGAAGAGGAGAAAGAAGAGACCAAACAACAACGGTCAACCCTCTCCACGTGCCTCTAAAATACGCAAATGGCTAACATATTAAGAAAACGTTATTATAACATTTCTAGCCCAGCCTCTTACGGTGGTGTTGATAGACTGTACAGAGGTGTTTATAATGATGGAGTAGGGAAAAAAGATGTTGAGAGGTTTTTGCGGAAGCAGGATGCTTATACACTTCATAAGCCAGGTGAGAAACAGGATTAAAACAGCCAAGACAACAGCGGCTTCGATTGAATCTATTTGGCAGGCCGATTTAACAGACATGCAAAGGTATTCAGTGTATAGCGATTGCTATCACTGCATCCTATTCATAATAGATGTGTGCTCTAGATACCTATGGTTAATTTCCCTGAAAAAAATCGCCTGAAACAGTTGCTAAAGCTACCAAAACGCTAATGTTGAAAGAAAACAGGATTCCAGGCTAATTTTGTACAGATATGGGGAAAGAATTTATAGGCCGAGCTTTTCAGAACATGCTGACAGAGTTTAGTATCAGCTACTACAGTGCCCGCGAAAAGTATCCGATCACCCTTGAAATTTGTATTTTTTACATAAAAAACAATGTTTAAATGCATACTAACCTTATATTAGTATTTTGTCATCTGTCCTTTGGTTTGGATGACTTGTTCTAGACGTTTTGGCATGGATTTAATCAAGTTTTGACAAACTTCCACTGATATTTCCTTGCACCATACCTTTTTGATGGCCTCTTGTAATTTTTCGACTGAGCCAGTGTCGTGGCATTCAACCTTATTTTTTATTATTAGCCACAGATTTTCTATCGGATTGAGATCTGGACTATTACCAGGCCAATCCAAAATATCAAATTTATTGTCAGTAATCCATTTTGTCACTATTTTGGCCCTGTGACATGGTGCACCATCATGCATGTATGTTTTTGTCCTTTGGATTGCCATTGCCATTGGAAGTTTATCCTGTAGAATTGCTAAATACCGTGCACCATTCATAGTTGTGTTCTTCGGAAGAAAATATAAGTTTCCACGCCCATAGTAACCGAAACAACCCCAAACCATCACACTTGGAGGGTGTTTCATTGTCTTTAGGGTGTATTTAGGGTCCATCCTATTTGAGCCAATAGGCCGGCGAACCTTTTTTGGACAACTTCTGAATGTCAAAAATGTCGACTCATCGCTAAATAAAACCTTCTTCCAGTCATCAACAGTCCAATGAATGTATTTTTTACAAATGCGACACGTTTTTTACGCATTTTTTCATTAATGAACGGTTTCTTAGCAGCATGGCGAGATGGTAATCCGAGTTCTTTTTGGAGCCGCTCCTGGATAGTTCGTTCAGAAACACCAGATAACAAATTATTCATATTAAATTTTATTTCTTTCGCAGTTATTGTTGGGTTTTTCAATACTAAACGTTTCATAAGTTTGTCTGTTCGCGAATTTGTTTTTCTCGGTCTGCCAGATCGTTTTTTAGGGACTGGCGTGGTTAGGCCACCATTGTTCTTAGCCCGTGAAACCCATAAATTAACGGTACTTTGGGATGTGTTTAATTCCTTAGCTATCTGTCTCTGTGATTTCCCACATGCTGCAAAGCAACAATAGCACCTCGACAATCACTCTTAAGTTGTTTTTTAGCACACATTATATATAAATTTTATTTACACCACTTTCTGTAAAAAAAAAAAAAATATCAAGAAATTTACACAAACAGTGAAATCTGACAAATTTGAGACACAGCCACCCGCAACGAAGGCTACCAGAACACTAATTTGAGAATGCGTTGGATAGCTCTCATATCAGCGAGCAACCTCAAAGTTACCAGATGTCGCTAGAACAAATAGAAAGTGAATTACGTGTCTCTGAATATCAAGGGAAAATATTGTATTTTCTTGAGTGATCGGATACTTTTCGCGGGCACTGTACATTAGCAATTCTATACATAAGGCCTCTTTAGCTGAAAGAGTTCAAGGTACCATAAACGAACGCATACAATCGATATTTTACACATAAAAACACATACAAATATATACAGTCTGGATTCATTGGCCTCATCATACAATCGTTCAAACCATCGCACGTTTGGGACAACACCTAACGAGGTTTTAGAAAGAGGTACGCACACAGAGCTTGTGGTGATAAGAGATATTCGTATAACCATGCCACACTCTACAGTTTCCAAATTAATGATTATGTAAGGCTGTCGCGTTCGGGTAATAAATTCGCGAAGGGATTTGAGCAAGGTTGGACACGTGAGATTTTTAAAGTTTGGGCTATTAGACCTAAAGGCGTAATAATGCTGTATTGCGTTGAAGATTTGAATGGGGAAGAAATCGCAGGAGGCTTTTACCGCGAGGAGTTGCAGAAAGTGACATTTAACTTACGAAAAAAAACGTGTTTAAAGTTGAAAAACTTTTAGGCAGCAAAAGATCAGGAAAGAGAAAAATGTACCTAGGATACACAGAAAGCTTCAACACGTATATAAAAGCTGATGCAATAATGATGCTTAAATAGTGTGCAACATGGCGCCTAACCATTTCCCCACGTCACACTACCGTCCTCTTCTCTGTCTGTACATCCTGACAATACCCTGGCCAACTTTGTAATAGAACTCCATGGGCCCGTTGAATTAGATCGTGATTCGTATGAGTTGGGGATATCCGAAATTCAGCTGGACACCCTCTTTTTAAGTATTGATTATAAAGAACCCGTTTTTACTGTTCTTAGAGACCTTGATGAGTATGAAAAAGCCGGGGTAACTGGAGTTGAAACCTTGCGTACCGCCCGGAGTGGGGATGCACGGTATTACACTACAGTAGTAACATTAGGCCCTGGCCATTATAGTGCGGTCGAGGATGTTGTGAGAGACTTAAATGTTAGTTTAAAAAGTTCAAATCTTACGGCTGATTTAGTATACGAAATCGTAAACAAAGAAATCCCCGCAAACACTCTGACCCTAAAATCACAAGCTAACAGAAATATTAAAGATAAAGGGCTGTTCAAAATTATAACCGAGGGACGATATGGAGCAGCCCTCCAAAGAGATACCTTTTACGAAGTACAGCAGGAATTGTCCAGCCTAATGTATTAGCCGAAATTGGAGAAATTGGACGATGGCTATCCATCCACAGACATGTGCTATATTTTCAGCAATATCGTGGAGCATCAGATTGTTGGGGATACTTAAGCGCGCCTGCTTCGTATCGCTCACATTCCCAATCATAGAGGACAGAGCTTGAGCATTACATATGACAAACCTCATTATGTGAATGTCGTGACTAATCTATTAACCAATATCTCAATATTTATAAGAACGAGTTGAGGGAAAAAGTTTCCCATTCGGTGATGGGAACTTAACAGTGAAGCTCCACTTTCGTCGTACTGAGTTATAATGGCCCGAAAACCTTTCACAGTCTATCGAGGGTGAGATACCAGCGTGGAAGTGGGCTTCGATCCATTTTTTCAACCATATTGCGCACGGCTGTCCCCTTTCTGAAGAGGGGTGCCATATATTTCGGGAGGAAGGCGTTACAATCAAGTTTTAACACGGTAGAAGATATAATGGCGGGGGTTAAACTTAAAGGAGCTCTAAAAAAGCACTTAAAGCATACACGGGACGAAATCATCAAAGATGCAAAGTGAAAAATGCGTGGTGGTAGGAAGAAGAGGGCTGCTGTTCAGAAGAAGAAGGGTTACCAGCACGTGGCGTTAAACGTAAATGGACATAAAAAAAGAAGTGCTCTAAGCGAGTGAAACCTATGGCTGATCATTTTTTTAACCGATATAAGCTAAGGACATTACTATTATGAATCATAGCTTGCTTACTACTTATCGAGAGAAGTGGCACTATTTCTGACTCGTCATGCCACGTTCCATCCATCCGTGTAGTTCACAATGTTGTAAATCGGAGCTGTCCCTCTTTGACATGCCCCCAAGTTAAGTTTCTTTTGAGCACAGTGACTTTATTACGATTAACCCGAGTGCTCCTATAGAATTTGTGATCCCCAGCTCTGGCCCTTATTTTTTTATCCAAGCTGCGTGCAAATGTACGCGAAACTAAATATAGCACATTCAGATGGAACGGATTGCGATGACAAGTACGCTATATTTCCCGAAACAAACTTTCTACACTCCATATTCAGTGAGTGTGACGTATATTTAAATCGGGTCAACATCTCGCAGGGAACGGGCTAATACCACCTACGAACCTATCTGGAAAATGTCCTCAACTTTTCAATAGAAGCGAAGGATACCTTTTTAACTGCTGAGGGCTATTATCAGGCTAAAGACGAGATCAGTATAAAGGACAAGTTTAAAAATTCTAAAATGAAGATATACGAGTGTTTTGGTTGCCTGCACACAGACTTCACATTCCAGAAGAAGCTGCTTGTGAATGGGGTCGATATGAAAATAAAGCTCACTCGCACGAATCCTGAAATCTGTTCAAAGGGAGCTGATCAAGAAGAGGGCACAAAGCCCGTTGTGATTCATATTATGGAAACACCTTCGCGTAAGCCGTGTGAAATTAAGTTCGCCTAAACAGTTAGAAATTGAAAAAAAAGTTTACTATATGCCGCAGTAAAATACCCAATTAACAGAGTACAGACCAAACTATAGAGGGTGCCCGCAGGGTTGGCATCGAGACAGATAGGAAACATCGCCCTGGGAGCTCTAGCTAAAAGGTTATTAATTAGAATGTAGAACACATATCTGTGAATGGGAAATATAAAAAGAACGCCTTTAAATTCGGGAATTTCAGCCTTAAAAATATAACTTTATACGTCAATGGCATAGCGTTAAGGGGAACATTGGAAACGGATTATTCATCAGACGCTGAGTTCCCGCTTTGCTCGAGAGCTTATAGTAATCTTGTACATAACGCCAGTGCTTGTGATGAATTAGGAATTGGTGTAACGCAGAAAGAATTCTTCGATCAATTTAACCTTTATCCCTTTGACATCACTCCTGACTTATCTGCTTGTGTAAATACACACTTAAGTCCACAGCAGAGTGGAAACATTTCAGTCAGGTTAGAATTCTCTAAACCGCTAGACGCCCCTATTAGTGTACTAGTATACCTCGAATCACAAGCCCTAATAGAAATTGACAGACTCAGGATTGTAGTCACTGACTTTTAAAATGGATGAGAATACACCCCAGAGAGTAACGACTAGTGACCGAATCACACGCTCCAAATTTATCGGTGTGTTTAACAAGAATGAAACATTAAAGATCCCGGATACGAGAGACTGTGGCGCAATTATTCTAAACACAGCTGTTATTGGTGGCGAAAGGTTTCATTGGATAGTCATCTATTTTAAAAATAGGGAAAGAATGTACTATTTTAACTCATGGGGACTCATCCTTTGAATGACTCTATTATTGTAAAATTTCTCGAACTGATGCATATCCCCGAAATTGTCTGGAATCCTTACCGATTCCAGGGGTATTTTAGTGATACTTGCGGCATGTACTGCCTTTCATTTCTCTTTCACATGTCATGTGTAAAGGAATTTACAAATTTGTAAAAATTATTCGACCCGTGTCACATTCTGCGGAATGATGAAATGGTATGCAGGCAGATAAAAAAACGGTTCCCGCTTGTGCGCACTTGATGTATTGTGTGATATTTTAAGCGTATATATATAAATTGTAACTTGAGTAATTGCAACAATTTTGTGTAAAATATAAGTTGCTTCCAATAATGATAGTTTGTGTGCCGTATAAAAACAAGTCTTCTGCTCTGTAGCTTATTTAAAATGTAATGAATGCTAATTCTGTAACTAATTTAAGTTGAATGTAAAAATTGTACTATTTTATAAAACATTCCCTAGGATTCTACCATTTAATAAATCGATGAAAATACACTGCGTCTTGTTCTCACCCGAAAACAAGAAAAGAAAAAACTTACAACTTCATCGATGATACGACAATCAATGTGCTATGATACTTCAACCTCCGTACACAGGTCATTGTCCACGACTTGCGTTTCTTCAAAACTATTACGAAAAGATTCCATAACACGATTAGCTCCTTATCGGTCCTTTAATGAGAAAGGATACGGTTGTAGATAGAAATTTTTTAATTAATTTAATAGTTCATACATTTTTCTAAATTTTCTTATAATAAAAATATATATACTCATATATATATACACACTCATATATATAAACTCATATATACACATCATAAATATCAACTTTAGTAGTTCTAAACATACTTTAATTTGCAGGGATCGTTTGTTGACGCGGCTGTATCATTCGAGTTGAAATAAATTCGGAATATATACGTAAGTAGAAATTTGAGTCCCCTTTAAGAGAAAATGTAGAACAATCATAAGCAGTAAGCCTATTCATTCACATATACTCTGATACATTCTTTATTGTGAGGACGGATGAAATAACTGGCACAGCCTGCCGACACTGGGACCGAGCCCGTAACATATAGCCTCACAATTCAAACTGTGATTATTATAGATTTCATAAAAATAATAACACTTGCAAAAGAATCTTGATTGTTATAATATTTAATGATTCCAGCTCTTTGCCTATAAAATATACTTCCATAAACAATATATATACATTTTAACTGCAAACAACACTCAGTATAATTAATGTAAAGAACGACGCTTGTGTAGAAGAACGTTCCGCACAAGATGAGAGGAAGCACGAACAAATGAAAAATGAGGTTACCACCCTGGAATCGAACCCGGGATCTTCCGATTGCCGGTCAGATATGCTATCGACTACACCATGGGCCTCGATTAATCAAACGTCGTAATTCTCCTACATACGAGCAGAAACCAATGCCCTGAGGTGGCACCTTCGCATGCCGTACCTATATATACATTTTAACTGCAAACAACACACAGTATAATTAATGTAAAGAACAACGCTTGTGTAGAAGAACGTTCCGCACAAGATGAGGAGGAAGAACGAACAAATGAAAAATGGTTACACCGGAATCGAACCCGGGATCTTCCGATTGCCGGTCAGATATGCTATCCACTACACCACTACACCTCATTTTTTATTTCTTCGTTCTTCTCCTCATCTTGTGCGGAACGTTCTTCTACACAAGCGTCGTTCTTTACATTAATTATACTGTGTGTTGTTTGCAGTTAAAATGTATATATAGGTACGCATGCGAAGGTGCCCTCCGGGCATTGGTTTCTGCTCGTATGTAGGAGAATTACGACGTTTGATTAATCGAGGCCCATGGTGTAGTGGATAGCATATCTGACCGGCAATCGGAAGATCCCGGGTTCGATTCCCTGGTGGTAACATCATTTTTCATTTGTTCGTTCTCATCTTGTGCGGAACGTTCTTCTACACAAGCGTCGTTCTTTACATTAATTATACTGTGTGTTGTTTGCAGTTAAAATGTATATATAGGCACGGCATGCGGAGGTGCCCCATCGGGGCATTGGTTTCTGCTCGTATGTAGGAGAATTACGACGTTTGATTAATCGAGGCTCATGGTGTAGTCGATAGCATATCTGACCGGCAATCGGACGATCCCGGGTTCGATTCCCGGGTGGTGGTAACCTCATTTTTAATTTGTTCGTTCTTCCTCCTCATCTTGTGCGGAAAGTTCTTCTACACAAGCGTCGTTCTTTACATTAATTATACTCTGTGTTGTTTGGGTTTAAATGTATATATAGGTACGGCATGCGAAGGTGCCCCCTCCGGGCATTGGTTTCTGCTCGTATGTAGGAGAATTACGACGTTTGATTAATCGAGGCCCATGGTGTAGTGGATAGCATATCTGACCGGCAATCGGAAGATCCCGAGTTCGATTCCCGGGTGGTAACCTCATTTTTCATTTTTTCGTTCTTCCTCCTCATCTTGTGCGGAACGTTCTTCTACACAAGCTTCGTTCTTTACATTAATTATACTCTGTGTTGTTTGCAGTTAAAATGTATATATAGGTACGGCATGCGAAGGTGCCCCCTCAGGGCATTGGTTTCTGCTCGTATGTAGGAGAATTACGACGTTTGATTAATCGAGGCACATGGTGTAGTGGATAGCATATCTGACCGGCAATCGGAAGATCCCGGGTTCGATTCCCGGGTGGTAACCTCATCTTTCATTTGTTCGTTCTTCCTCCTCATCTTCTGCAGGACGTTCTTCTACACAAGCGTCGTTCTTTACATATGTATATATATATATATATATATATATATATATATATATATATATTTATTTATCTATATAATATAATATATATATATTATTATATATATATATATATATATATATATATATATATATGAAGAGAGAGTTACAAGGAGTTACAAGGTGAAGCCTCAAATATCTTCGAAACACTCAGGGAAGCTCGTGGTTTGTGGTCCAATTAAGAGAAACCCCGAAATTCCATATATTTAATTTTTCCTATACATATAAGAACCACCCAATCAACCAAAATTTGGGGGTCTCACACCCGCATTTTTTTCCTATTAATATAAAACGTGCACCATAGAAGTTTTATTAAAATAAATTAATATTTAATGCTGCCTCATAAGAAACCATCCCTACTAGGCCAAATCTACTATGCTTTCAGTCCTAAAATGTTTAGTTCAATTCAGTTTCTAATTAATCAGTAGTCAATGTCTATTTTCGTTTATGCTTTTCTTTAACTGCTGTTATTTGCCCTTATAGTGTAACGCTAATAAAAAATTCGTGTATTTATGTTTCAATAATTAACTAAATTTGAGTCCTTGTGCGGCACCAATAAAAATATTTATAATTGCTTGAGATTTTGCAAATTTTTTTTTTTATCAAATGGAATATACTAAGAGGATGAGACGGTGAAATTTGCAATTTCGAAAAATAAGAACCACCCTAATATATATATATTATATATATATAATATATATATATATATATATATATATTATGGTGCGCAACCCCTCCATTTATGGGGTGCACACTGTTTTCCGATTGCACTTATTTCGTACGCGCGTGGTTCGTTTATTTCAGGATGACTCTGCCTATCCACTCGGATGGCCTTTCAATTTTATACGCGTAGTTTCCTTCGGCTTACTTGAAGCCCACTTTGAATTTCAAACTTTCAATGTTAATTTACCCTCAGCTTACAAGAGAGGCATATTGCAAGGTAGCATAGAAACGACACACTCACTCTTATAAAGCTTATTTAATTTCACTCCAATTAAGACATAAACTGAAAGAAATATACGGATGTGCGATTACAAATTTTGTTTAAAAAATCAAATTCTTTATTTACAGAAAATGTTCGCAAGTATTTATCAGGTCATCCCATAAGTAATGTCGTTTTTTACGATAGATTAAGTTTAAACTAGTCCTACTCGGTTTAGGCATAAATTTTCCGAAGGTTATATCTAAGAGGAGATCTATCGTGTTTCGCTACATACTTTACAGACCTTGAACAATGAAGACGTGTGTTTTGCTTTTTGTGAAGCCCTCATAAAAATGGCGGTATCAGAAGAGCATATCAGGCATATAATGCTTTACGAGTTCAAAAAAGGGAATAGTGCTACTGAAGCAACGAGAAACATTCAGGACGTTTATGGCAATGATATTCTACATGTGAAGAAATGCCAAAGATGGTTTCAAAAGTTTAGGAATGGTGACTGCTCTTTGACAGATGCAGCACGCTCTGGACACCCTGCTGAGTTTGATGATGACCTGCTGTTTGCCGCACTTGAAGAAGACTGTTCAACAACTGTCGAAGAATTGGCCCAGAAACTCAATTCATCCCCGTCCACCATCCATCGACATTTGCAACAACTCGGGAAAGTGCCTAAGTTAGGAAAATGGGTGCCACATGAATTGTCGGTCGACAATCTGAGGGTGGGGTAAACATTAGCACAGCTCTTCATTCCCGTGAACTCCAAGATCCGTTTTTGCACCGTTTCGTGACTGGTGATGAAAAGCGGATACTGTACCAGAATGTTAAGCGCCGTCGACAGTGGGTTTGTGCCGGAGAACCAGCGACACCACAGCCAAAACCAAATCTTCACCCTCGGAAGGTGTTGCTTAGTGTTTAGTGGGATAAACGTGGTGTAATACACTTTGAAACCTTACCACACAACCAAACAATCACCGTTCAAATCTACTGTCAACAACTGGATCGATTGAACACTGCACTAAAAGAAAAGAGACCTTCTTTGGTTAATCGGAAAGGAATCGTGTTCCACCACGACAACGCACGTCCTCATACCGCTCGGATCACTTCTGCCAAAATTGAGAAGCTTGGGTGGGAAAAACTTCCACATCCTCCATATTCTCCAGACCTTGCGCCTTCAGATTATCATCTCTTCAGGAGTCTGCAAAACTATCTTGACGAGAAAGAGTATACTTCTTTAGATGACCTGCCACCAGTCTTTGTACGTTTTTTGCCTCAAAACCGCTAAATTTTATAAACATGGCATTGAAAAGCTTGTAGGACGTTGGCAGAGTGTCATTGATTCCGATGGAAAATATATACTAGATTAAAAAGTTTCAGTTGATTTTTTTTTTGTCCAAATTCCGATCTAAAAAACGACATTACTTATGGGATGACCTGATAAGTCTCAAAAAACACTACAGGGTTTTTTTTATTTGCGGGTAACTTTAAAAAGAACAGTAAATTCAAATTTCTGAATCTAAGGAGTTTAAAAATTGGTTTACTTACAAAAATTTGGGAAATTTACGCTCAACAGGAAAAAAGTTCGTCAAACAAATTAGATTTCTTCTCACAATATCTGAACGGTCATGCACTAACTTCCTGGATTTCCACGGGAACCAACTTCAACACAAGATATTGACTCTTCCCTGAGGAAACCTAATATGTCGCAAACTTAAAGTTTAACATTTAATTTGAATAAAATTAAATTAGAAGAAATGCCACAAAGTTCTTTTTTTTCCGGTCGCTAACAATAAAGCTGTTACACACAAGTTCGCGTAAACAAAGGAAATTCAGATTTTAGAACAATATGGACAACTTCACGGTAAATATTGACCGTGTATTCCTTGTTGCGGGTCATAGTGCCACACTGTATACTCTTAACTTCAATTCTCAGGCTATTTATAGACGGCATATAAACGTCGATCGTGGTTGCGGCTTTATAGCAGTAGTCTTAGCACGTATGTTTACTGTACTAAAACACGGCCCAAAATTTGGTTGCCTACGGTCGTGGAGCGTGCCCGTAAACTAGCTGTAGACTGTGAACTTGAGTTTGACTGTAATATGGGTCCTGAAGAGCTGAGAAGGGTAGAACAGGACAGAATGTTCGTATAGTTGTATTTGGACTGGATGATCGTCGTAGAACTGTGTATGTTTTTAAAAGCTGTGTGAGAGATCGTACAAGACCCCTACTTATTTTAGGACTGTCAGGGACAACATATCTCCCCATCCGTAATATAAGGTGCCTTTACGCGAGTTATGACAAAAGTCGAAAATATGGACGACATCATGATTTGTGTAAGGGTGTCTCGAGTTTGCGGATGATATAGTGAAACATTGTAAAGATGCCACATGGTATGTGAGCAGTGTAAAAGCCCCAAATGTGAAAGCCGTGTAGTTGAAGCTGAGAAGAGGGATTGTAATGTGTGTAGACGCACATTTTTCAATAATAGCTGTTTTGAGTTCCATAAATCAATTGGCACGTGCAGGAAAATGAGAATCTGTGAATGTGGTATGTTTCACATGATGGATAATTGGGGAAATTTCAAGCACAAATGTGATGAAATTCACTGTCTCTACATGCCATGAGAAATATAAGGCGGATGGTGTAAAGCATGTATGTTATATGAAAGACGCAAGCCTAAAAACAACCCTTGTATAACTGTGTACTACGATATAGAAACATACACGAACGCTGAAACCAAAGAGGTTATTCCACATTTACTTGTGAGCCAGACTATCTGTGATGAGTGTATGGAGATCGAGTGTGATGAGTGTCACAAATGTGGTAAACGGACAAACGTTTTTAAAACGAATGTCCACGATAGTCCTGTGAAACTATTTGTGTCCTATATTGTCAAGTTAGCGGACAAGTTAAAAAAATGACTGTGTATATTCTCGCCCATAACGGGGCAAAATTTGACACACAGTTCCTTTATAAGGAGCTGCTTGAGCACGAGTCCTCTGAGATATTTACAGGTGATCCATTGAAAAGAGGC
This sequence comes from Bathynomus jamesi, assembly GCA_023014485.1. Classification (NCBI taxonomy): domain Eukaryota; kingdom Metazoa; phylum Arthropoda; class Malacostraca; order Isopoda; family Cirolanidae; genus Bathynomus; species Bathynomus jamesi. The sequence goes on along the minus strand of JAJOZX010001075.1, from coordinate 967,367 downwards.
AACAAATTAATACAGATGCAAATAAGAGGTAATGTACAATTTAAAGACACTTTATTATTCACACCTTGTAAATTAGCAAAGCTACCCAAGGTGATGGGGTAGCAGCTGAGGTTTCAAAAGGATACTTCCCTTACACATTCCTCACTAGTGAAACTTTAAATTACGTAGGTCTACCTCCACCCAAACATTACTTTAACTATGATTGTATGAGTACAGATGAACGTGAAGATTTTGATCGATACTACAACAGTTTTAATGAACGTAATCCTTATAATATAGCTGATGAATGTGAGCGTTATTGCGTGAATGATGTACGCGTGCTTAGAGTATGTTTCCAGGCCTTTAGAAGGATGTACATATGTCGTTTCAAATGCGATCCGCTGCAAGTCGCAACCACCATCGCCTCATTATGTTTTACGGTGTTCAAGAATAACTTCATGCCTAAAGCACCTTAGCCATTATCACAGAAACAATCCCCGCAGTTATGGGCACAAGGCTATTTACTGGCTCATACACCTACCAGCAGACAGGTGTATACATAAAGCATGCCCGCAACACGGGTGAAGTACCCATTAAGGTTAATGGCCATGTTTTTTGGGTTGATGGTCTAAGTGAAAACCGTGTCACTGGCGAGAAGACTGTGTACTCCTTTAACGGTTGCTGGTGGCATGGATGCCCCCGTCCTGAGTGTGGAATCGTAGGAGATATCCACGGTAGATCTCCTGCCGACTGCCTTGCGTGGACGCGCACCCGCGATCAACTTATAAGCTCCCAGTTCACTCACAAAGTCTTGTGGGAGCATGAATATGATGCACGGATGGAGACAGACGGGGCGTACCGTGAAGAAATAAACACGATCAAGCGTTCAATGGTACTGGATCCTCTCAAATGCGGTGATAGCTTGTTCGGTGGGCGTACAAATCCCTTCAAGCTATACTTTCCACCTACGGAGGGTGAAGCTCCACTACTACGATTTCTGTTCTTTATACCCCTACGTGATGAAGAACAATCCGTACCCCGTGGGTGCGCCTGAAAAAATAGTGGGCCCTAACCTACCCTCCATCAACGAGTTCTCAAGAAATTTGAATGGGTACTATTTCGGCCTTTCTTTCGTAGACGTGCTCCCCCCTCGCGATTTATGGATGCCGATCTTACCCGTCGTTATAGATCACAAACTCATGTTTCCCTGTGCGTGAAGTGTGCGAAGAGAACAATGGTGATTGTGACCATACACCCACCAGCGTAAGATCAGAGGTGTATACACAAGCCCTGAGCTGGCCCTAGCCGTTCGCCATGGGTATAGAATAATGAAGATACATGAGGTGTGGAGGTTTCAGAAGCTACCCAACCTTTTCACACCATATATAAACGCATTTTTGAAGGATAAGGTTGAGGCGTCAGGATATCCGCGAGGGGTTGAAACCGAAGATGAAAAAACGTCTTATATTCAGCGTTACCTGACCACGAAGGTATACAACTTGATCGTACCCAAATTGTAAAGAATCCTGGCAAGCGCTTTAGTGCAAAATTGTGCCTAAACAGTCTTTGGGGAAAATTTGCACAGAATACCGGTAAAGGGAACGTTCATTTGGCGCAAAGTTATAGTGAAGTCTGGGATTACGCCAACGCACCCGATAAAGAGGTCATGGAGATTGTGAATGTAGGTAATACTTACATAATAAAGTACAACAATACTGAATTGGCCACAGATACCTCACGGGTTACAAACATTCCTGTAGCCAGCTTCACAACAGCCTACGCGCATCAAACTTTGGGGCTATTGCATTCTCTTGGGCGGGGTTTTGTATGCCGATACAGATAGCGTGATATTCACAGCGAGGAGGGGTGAATACATGCCTGCTATTGGGGAGTTCCTCGGTGAGCTAACTGACGAGATCAAGGATGAGTATGGGGACAACGCATACGCCGACTCGTTTGTGTCAACAGGGCCAAAACCTATGGGGTACGGGTGAGGATAGGGATGAAACGAAGTATATCGTGAAGGCTAAGGGTATCACGCTTAACCAAGCGAATCGGCGGGTCGTCAACTTTGATTCGCTGAAGGAGTTAGTGTGCTTGGAAGATGATGTGAGGGTGGCCGTCCGCCCAACTGACTGTAGGCACCCACAATTTTCGGGCGCAGAAGCTGGGGGGCGTGAAGGAACTTAGGGGTACACATAGGTGTGCCGTACCTATGACACCGTGCCCTTTGGATACCATAATCTTTGATATGTCTATTGCTAACTTAATTATTACACGTATTTGTAAATATGTACATCCTGATTATTTCGTTTATTAAATAAATCATGTTTCAACTAGCGTTTTACTTTGCGTGTGTGCGTGTGTACAGTAAAAGTTAAGCCCGCCCACTGTAAGACCGGACGTGAATCATGCCGCAACCTGAGCAGGCCTCTACCCCCGTACTCAGTTGACCTCTGTATACCCTTGAGCTCAGACGTGTATTCTCGCATAGAAGAAAATAGTAATGGCTACCTTTAATATCGCGTGTTCAACATTTATGAAGTGGTATTCTGCAAGTGCGTAGATGTAGTGGATACTGAAAAACTCCCTATTCCCGCCTCCTTTGCCTCTTTTAAGGCTGCATTGAATCGTGCGAAGGGTCAGATATTCAAATACTCTACGGATATTCTGGCGAGGGGGTTGTAGGATTTCGCAGTACAGACGATGTACTGAAGTATGTTATAGAACTAAGCTTTATAAAGGCTCACATATACCGCGCAGTAGAAGAAGCAACACGGTCAGAAGATAAACAACAGTTATGGTTAGTGAGTCTTGTGGATGAGTGGTGTGATAAGCAGTGTTATATCATGTTACACCATACCGATTACTCTTACCCTACGGCTGAAAATGTAAATCTTGTCATCATGGACAATCTTAAGTATTTTTATCACTACATTAATATATAGCATGATGAGGTTTGTAGTGAGGTTGTGGCTAAAGGTTTGTGTGAGTTTTTAACAGATTTTAGAGATGAGTATCGCCTGTTAAACACAAAGGATAAATATGAACATATGTTTCTCTCTAATAGCGCACCGGTTAGATGTTTAGGAGAGATAAAACATTTAAAAAATGTGTTTAGTTCGTGGAAAATTACCTTGAAGGAAAGTGTCTGGTGCGTATTCAGGGAAGTGGTAGTGATAAAACAATTAAAACCGAATTAATTCTTATACCGAAGATAAGATTCTCAAAACATCTGCCCAATATAATGGGATACAACGATTCGATCAGCGCCGTACACGTTTCATTAGATTATGGTGTGACTCACTCCTCCCGGAGCATACAAATTCGAACAAACCCATTCACGTCCATGAGGATGATTCACCCGCCCGTCGAGCCGATCCTGCCTGCCTGCCTCCTGTGGCTCATAGTTATCTCAGAGCTTGCACCGAGTGGACGCGCCATAGTCATCTCGAACCGTGTGAACGTGTGAACACGATGGAACTCCCTTTGAGAAGCATTCTCAACGCCTCGTACGACGTCTCCGTGACGAAGTCATTGCGCGTGTTCAGGCGAGAAACCGGCACCATTAACTGTGTGCTGAAACGATCCGCAGGCATGCAAGCAAACGTAACGTTATTTATTTACGTCTTGAAGAGATGCATAAAATCTTCGTGGTAGTTGACAGGTGGGCTGAGGACCGCTATAAATACCAGCTGACGTAGGTACAAGAAGAGAAACGATTAGTGACGCCTCCTCATATCCCATTGTTTGTACATTGAGTGTAAATAATGAACAACCATGCATTGATATGCGAGTGATGTGGAAGAACACAGCTGATAATGACGTTCTTGTCCCTACACGACAAACGACACCGTTTCATTCTCGACAGAATGTTTGAGATCGTCGGATTCCGTAAGCTGAAGCCTATATTAGATGCCCGTGTTACGGATATGATTTATTTTGACACGGTACTTGAATACGCTTACACCACTCTGCTCGACGGATTTGTTGCATGTAGGAATGACCAGGGGGAGAACGGTCTAGATCTGGATGCATATTTAAAAAGTTTAGATTCTTCGAAATATCCTGAGCTTTGGTACAAAGCACTTGAGAGGTACAGAGATGAGCTCGCCTACACTGTTCACCCTGAAGAGCTGTACCTCTATATAGTGGATAGGTGACGTTACGATTTGGTAGAATATTTCCAATCCCGTTATGCCGAGTGAAGAAGAGTTCACGATTGAAAAGTTCGGGGCGTTAAGAAAAAGCCCCCGATTGGAAAGGCATGATTATAAACTTGTATTTAATGTTGTGGTTAACCTTGACATTTTTGTGCGTGCTTTTGATTGTGTTCTAGCTGTACTTAAAGATAATTTGCCCGCTGAGTGTAAAGTGGGTACAAAAATAGTATTAAACGATATGAAGGCCATTTACGTCTAGTATAGACCGCCGCATCAGTTAAACGGTGAAGTGATGCTTGGACGGTTTTACCACATCGTACAAAGTAATGGCGATGTGGATACAGACTCTATCATATACGAATTTAGCGTTTTGCACCGTAGATCGTAAATACAATATATATTTTTCCTGTAATAATATGATTATACGTTTTGTATATTTTTTCCTGTACTAATATTTGATAATATAACTATATTTTTCCTGTAATAATATGAATATACGTTTTGTATATTTTTCCTATACTAATATTTGATAATATAACTTTTGATAATATAACTATATATTTTCCTGTAATAATATTTTGTTAATACTACAGTATGTTTTGTATGATTATATATCATTAATATAACTATATTTCCTGTACTAATATTTTGTTAATACTATGCTTTGTATGATTATATATTTTCCGTTCTATTATTTGACCATATATATGTCCCATTGAATATCCATTAATTCAGCTAAAATAAACAGAACGTTTTATTGGTGTTTATTTATTCCTTGTACACAATTATATCACTTGTTTGGTTTCGGTTTTCTGAATATTTAATTAATTGCTATTTGTCAAATCGGCCATCTAAGCCAACCGGAATATATGCTTTAAATAAATAAGTAGCGAGGTTGTCAGCTCAACTTTCTAAGCCAGATGACAGAAGAATATATAAATAATTAAATACATGGCGAAACTGGCAACTCGGCCTTCTAAACCAACATTAATATATGGAATAATTAAATAATTAGCGCAATCTGGCAACTCAGCCTTCTAAGCCAACATTAATATATGGTTTAAATAAATATTTAGCGCAATCTGGCAACTCAGCCAACTGGCTGAATAATACATGAATAATTAAATACATGGCGCAAACTGGCAACTCAGCCACCTGGTTCATTAAGCCAACTGGCTTATTAGGGGCACTATAAGAGAGCGGCGGGTGGCTGAAGGACTCATATGAGCTTGGCTCCCAGCCAAGCAAAGACCCTTCCTCTGGGTTTTCTCCTCTTCCTTTCTCTCTCTCTCTCTTGCCCCTTTGGGGGGTGCCTTGCAACAAAGGGGGGCGGGGTGGGTGTATTGCAACAAAGGGGGTGGGGGTGGCACTCTTGCAACATTATGCACCATTATGCAATTGCATTTGCACTCTACCTTTTTGCGCCCATTCTACTCACCTCCTTTTTTGGAATATTGTATTAACAAGTCAAAACGAACTTTCTATCGTATGAATAATAACTCTTGCACTTTGTCGAAGAATATTTTAGTACTTCCATTTTTCCCAGGCTTTTTAGGCATTGCTAATGTATTTAAACTTTTGAATATTAATGTAGAATTTTCATATGACAATATTGTGATAAATATCATAGTATATAAAAGCCCTACCAATAATTCAAGCATTATTTATAAAATTGGTTGTAAACAATATGATTTCTTTCACATTGGACAGACGGGAAAGGATTTGCACACGTGTGTAAAACAGTATCAATATTCCGTTAGAACGGGACAGTCGTCCAGTGCCCTTTTCGTCCATTTATCAGAGTTATCCCATTGTAGTGATTGGAATAATGCTTCAGTTTTGTTTCACTCAAGCAACATTATTAATAGAAATATTCTTGAGTCTGCCATTATTCAACTTACAAATAATTTCAATATTAGCCAGGGCCTTTTCTCGCTTGATCTTGTTGTTTTGAATTCGTTCAGAATGGATTTAGAGAAGAGGGGCAAAGGGCTAAAACTCTGGTAGCTTTTCCTTATAAATTTGTATGCTCCTCCTACAATTTTATTTTTCTATTTTATATAGTTCTTTTTGTGACCTACATATAGTTTCGAACTTGTTATTTATTTCAGTGTTCCTGAGGATGTCAATAGACGAAGGCGCTTGAGCACCATGCTATGTTTCCTTTTTCCTTCGTGGTTATTTTCATCATATATATATATATATATATATAAGCACACCGGACAAAAAATTAGTCACCCCTAATAGCACCGATAGTAGGAAGTTCAAGGTCACACAGAGGGCGCTGATGTAGCATTGGTAAGTGACAAGTAGCGGTGACGTAGCACACAGGATCAGATCTGTTTCGTGAGGTGGTGAAGAACAAAGTGTGTGTTGGATATAGTCTGCAAAATGGGTCGTGAGGCAGACGTTACTCAGTGGCAAAAAGGAGCCATCGTGTTTGGCAGAGCCCACGGACACAAAATGTCTGAAGTAGCCCAATTTGTTGGTGTGTCAACGCGTACTGTCCAGCGAGTTTACAAAGAGTGGTGTAGTTCGCAATCAACTGACAATCGACGGCGTAACTGTGGCCGGAAAACAATTCTCGACAATAGGGGCCGCCGCCATGTTTCTCGTCTAGTAACTGCAAATCGTTTTCAAACCAGAGAACAATTGCTCCAAGAAACCAATGAGGTTCTCCAGCGACCAATTTCCGAACGGACATTGCGACGAGAACTACATGCGATGGACATCTGGAGCAGGGTACCACGGAAAAGGCCGCTGTTAACAGCAAGTCACAAATTGGCACGTTATAAATGGGCTCAGAGGCACAAAAACTGGACTGCGGCAGATTGGAAACGTGTAATTTGGTCCGATGAGTCCCGTTTTTGTTTGTTCTCCAATGATGGGAGGCGACGAGTACATCGCAGGTCCAATGAAGCCTTTAATCCTGAATGCGTCGAAGGTGTTGTTCAGGCTGGAAACAGAAAGTGAAGCGCAGGAATAGACACCCACGGACTCTGGCGGAACTTCGGGACCGGCTGATGAACGAGTGGCAGCAAATCGATGTTCAGTACATGCACAACCTCGTAGAGTCTCTGCCTCGCCGGATTCGTGCGGTTATCAAGGCCAGAGGCGCCGTCACACGTTATTAGGTACATTCTGAGAGGGGTGACTAATTTTTTGTCCGGTGTGCTTATATATACAGTACTGTGCAAAAGTCAGAGACCACTATCGATCTAATAACCTTTAGATAATCTGTCGTATGAAAATTGGTTTTGGTACTAAAATACATATTAACTAGAACTTCTGTTTCACATTAACGTATAACTAAGTTATTACTTAAGTGTATAAAGTTGTATAAGTGGATGACCCTCTTGTCTGTATAAATTGGACTTGAGGGTTGATTCATTTATTACTTATAACGCATGTGTTTAAAGATCTAGCGAACTATTACTGATGGATCTGCAGTAAATGCTCCTAAGCTATTGTTATATCAATATTTACAATTAAAAGTATTGACATATTCACTTAAATTCTGCAAAACAAATTTATCCTAAACGTTTCTCATTATAATCCTAATTCATGCTTTTTTTTTCTTTTACAGGCTTAAGAAATGACAAAAAGTATAATTTCTGATGAGATTAGATATAAACTAATACATTTGCATGGTGAGGGACTGAGTAAAAGAAAAATAAATGAATCTACAGGCGTTTCCAAAACTGGTGTACAAAAAATCTTGGCTCGTCACAGACCCAAGCTGATCGTCCTAGATCAGGGAGGCCCTCTAAGCTTTCTCCAACTGATCTACAATATCTAAAGATTACTTCCCTTCGAGACAGACGCAAATCCAACACTTCACTTGCAGCGGATCTCGAAAAAACAATAGGTGTCTCAGTTGATCCCTTTTCTGTATGAAGGAAACTTAACTCAGTAGGTCTTAAAAGACGTGTTGCAGCAAAAAGGCCACTTTTAAGGAATGGAAATAAAGAGAAGAGAAGAAAATGTGCTTTCGAACACAAGTATTGGACATCTGAGACCTACTGAATTAAGGTTCCTTCGTACAGTAGAAGGATCAACTGAGACACCTGTTGTTTTTTCGAGATCCGCTGCAAGTGAAGTGCTGGATTTGTGTGTCTCGAAGGGAAGTAATCTTTAGATATTGTAGATCAGATGGAGAAAGCTTAGAGGGCCTCCCTGATCTAGGACGATCAGCTGGGGTCCCATTTGATCTGTGACGAGCCAAGATTTTTTGTACACCAGTTTTGGAAACGCCTGTAGATTCACTTATTTTTCTTTGACTCAGTCTCTCACCATGCAAATGTATTAGTTTATATCTAATCTCATCAGAAATTGTACTTTTTGTCATTTCTTAAGCCTGTGAAAGAAAAAAACAGCATGAATTAGGATTATAATGAGAAACGTTTTGGATAAATTTGTTTTGCAAAATTTAAGTGAATATGTCAATACTTTTAATTGTAAATATTGATATAACAATAGCTTAGGAGCATTTACTGCAGATCCATCAGTAATAGTTCGCTAGATTTTTAAACACATGCGTTATTAGTAATATAATGAACCAACCCTCAAGTCCAATTTATGCAGACAGAGGGTCATCCAGCTTATACAACTTTATACACTTAAGTAATAACTTAGTTATACGTTAATATGAACCAGAGGTTCTAGTTAATATGTATTTTAGTATGAAAACCAATTTTCATACAACAGATTATCTAATAGTTATCAGATCGACAGTGGTCTCTGACTTTTGCACAGTACTGTATATATATATATAATATATATATATATATATATATATATATATACACTGTGTCCTCATTGGTTAACCTTTATTTTAACGAGATGCGATTTGAGATTAAAGGCGGACACGATTATAATTTTCGTTGCGTAAAAGGGTAAAAAGTGAAAGAGGTACAACGAAGATACGCGACGATAATTTCTGTTGTAGGGTATATACTGTACAGTAGACTGCAGTAAATGACAGTTCAGGATGTCCTCAATTCACTTTGAAAGAGTACGAATATTTACACGTATTATTCAGTAAAACTTTTCAATCACGAAACCACACTATAACGAAACTTCTCTTTACCGAACACCTTGGGCATTTCGAATAATGCCTCTTTACTAAACACCATGGGCATTTCGAAAAACCTCTCTTTATCGAGAATACGTTTCGTTATAAGAGGGTATTTTCATAAGGGGATTTTTTGTTGCTTGTACCCTGTGGTGAATGGACGCGCTGTCTTGCTCTCTCTTTTTAACACCCAAATTAGAAGGGAATAATCTACTCGACGGTTTATTCTGTTTACATCCGAAAGTGTATAAAGTATCAGTGAATCCGTGCATATAAATTATAAAGTGAAATTCATTAAAATTAAGAAAGTGCAATACAGTTTACATAATTTATCACCAGTTTTAACGTATATATTCAAAACGAAATACGGTTGGCATTCGAGAAAGTTTGAAACAAGGCAGGAAAAAGGTCATAAAACGCAAAGGTCGGAAAACCCTCGACCATCGAAAGGAAAGAAATAGGAACAAAAATAAATAAATAAAGAATTTGTGTGGGTATTTCTTTTTACGCTAATTAAGGAATAGCATGGCTATGGGTCCAAATTCTCACTTAATCTGTAATTTGTGCAATCTGGTAACACCGGAAAACTTGGCGATTAGATGTGATTTCTGTCATCGACTGAATGATTTTATCTGCATGAATTGGAATGATAGGGAAATAACTCTTGTCTCGAACGCGAAACACGGCGTGGGGATCAAATTTCTATGTGGCGCATGTACACAGACCGTAAATTCTTTCGCGGTCTTTAAAGAAATGGAGATAGCAGACTCGAAAGTTACAAAAAAGAATGAAATAATGGGGACACATGGGTCCGGAATGGTTCCAACGAAAACCCGGGTGGATGAGAGAGAAGTCGAAATAAAGAATAGCAGCATAATAACGAACAACAATTTAATAACGAATAACAATATAAACAATATAATACGGAAGGAAGACATAGATGAAAGAAAAGAAATAAGTAAAATTTGCGGAGTAGTCAAACGGTCCAACGAGCGAGATGATAAAAAGATAACTAAAAACGTAGAAAATAAACAGTCAAAGAAAAATAATGATAATGCCAAAATTAAGAACTTTGAAAATAATAAGAAAAGAAGTAGAAGCGTAGAAAATATCGTATATAAATACTACGCTAAAGAGAACTGCAGATATCGGGATGGGCAATGCATATATGCACAATTTACACATCCCTCATTATGCAACACGCATTACACAAGTGGATACTGTAAATATGATAAGAAGTGCAAGTTCCACCATCTTACGGTCTGCAACACTTATGCAAGATATGGGAGTTGCAAATACGGAAAAAAATGCCGGTACCACCACCCTCGAAGGAACGCAACGAGTGAAGAGAAAAAACGAACATCAAAGAAGAGTGCCAATTCTTTAGACACAGCCAACATATTACAGCTGCTAAATACTATCCAGCAATTACAAAATCAGCTGACAAATATAGGAATCGAGAGCCGGTCAGAAGGTACGAACAAAGGCACTTCATGCGTTATCGGGACAACAGGTACCGACAAAGATGAAACGAGCTAAATTCTCGGAGGACCACAAGGCAACGAAACCGGCACCCCCATTGGAAAACAAATCGGAACCACCTGTATGCGAAAACGAAAGAGAAAAAATAAAAATAATCCTAGCCAACATACAGGGCCTTAAATCAAACCATTCCCCGAAAATTTTTTTATACCTGAAAGGACTCATGCAAGAAGCCGGAGCAGACTTTGAATGCCTCACGGAAACTCATCTAAAGGACTGCCAGGCGAACTGTGAAAATTGTGAGTCCTGTATTGACAAAAAAGAAATACAAATTAACACCTATAATATCCTCCGAGCCGACAGAACAGTGAGACTTAAAGGAGGATGTGCTAATTGCGCTATTTACACACGCGAAAGGCACATAGCAGAAATGGCTTAAGTACCTCAAACAGCTACGTAGAATGTGTACCAGCAAAAACTGAAAAATTAAAATAGTACTAATTGTAATGTACAGACCCCCAAACACGCCAACCTCAAAATTTTCAGATTCCATTACAGAGGTAAGAAACTTGGTAAAAGATCTACACTCTCTAACCCCAAATATTTTTCTCTGTGGTGATTTTAATTTCCCATTCATGAAATATATCGTAAAAGGATAGGAAAAAATATATGTATACACCAGGACAAAGGGGGCACACGAGAAGACCAGGCAACAGTAATCTAATTGATAATGTAGAAATATCCCCAACTATGATATCGGACCACAACATCATTGAAATAACAACTAATATAAAGGCAACAGGAAAGGAAAGAACACGCACAACAGAAAGAAGCAAATTCGAAATTTTTTATTTTCACTCCAAAGCTATAATCTGGGAAGATGTGATATCCAGCATGGAAGTAATAGATTGGAAAACCATTTTCGAGGCCAAGACAATGGAAGAGATTCGAATGGCGTTAGAGGAGAAGACGTTAGAAATTGTGGAAAAACATGTCCCAAAGACACAACAAAGAGGAAAGAGAAGCAGGTTCGAGAGACAAAAGAGGGCATTGTTTCGAAAGAGAAAAAGAATGACTGCAAAATTAAGTAATTGTAAAGAAAACAACATCAGAAAAATATTAAATGATAAACTGCAAAGTATCGATGCCGTCATACAGGAACTAATCGAGAAGCATACAGAAAAAGAGGAAGACGACGCTATACTGTAGAAGCGATAAAGGCTAACTCAAAGTTCTTCTATAATTTCGCAAAAAGAAAGTCGAAAAACGATGCGACTATCGGACCTTTAAAAAATGAGAACAGTGCTTTATCTGATGATCTAACATAAGTATCTGAAATATTAAGAGCTCAGTATGAATCATCTGTCAGTATCCCAAAAACTGACAAATTGATATGCGATAGAAACGCGTTCTTTGAAGAAGAACCACAAGGGGAAAGTATAACGGATTTCGACTTTACGACGGATGATATTACACAGGCCATAGGGAAACTAAAAACACACTTAGCGGCAGGACCGGATAAATGGTGTGCCACACTGATCAAAAACTGCAAGAATGCAATCGCTGAGCCCCTATACTGGATGTGGAGATGATCACTAGACACGGGAGAAATACCGGGCATCCTGAAGAGCGCAAACATAGTTCCAATATATAAAGGAGGAGATCGATCTGTGGCCAAAAACTATAGGCCAGTGTCGCTTACATCTCATCTCACTAAAATATTTGAAAGAATAGTGATACAGAAAATCTGACTTTTTAGAAACTCAGAAAAAATTCAATGATAACCAACACGGGTTTCGGTCATGCAGATCATGCCTATCACAACTAATGGAACACTACAACAACATTATTGATACACTTGAAAGTAATGAAATCTATGATGTACTATACACAGACTTTGCTAAAGCGTTCGACAAGTGTGACCATGGAATCATAATACATAAACTGAAATATATGGGAATTACAAGAAAATTAGGGAAATGGATATATAATTTCCTTAGTGAGCGGCGGAAAATCGTTACAGTACAAGGAGTACCTTCATCAGAATCAGAGGTCCTCTGCTCAGTACCACAAGGAACAATATTAGCTCCACTACTCTTCATAATCATGCTAACTGACATAGATGAGGACGTTACCAGAGACAACACAATAACATCCTTTGCGGATGACACAAAGCTCAGTAGAAAAATAAGAAACGCAGAAGATATAGGATCTCTACAAACCGACATAAACGGAATCTACAAGTGGACGGAAGACAACAATATGAAGTTTAACACCGAGAAATTTCAACTATTACGGTACGGAAAAAGAGAAGACCTAAAATCCATGAAATATTATACCTCAAATGGACAGGAAATTTAGAGAAATTAAATTTCAGAACAAAAGATTTAGGGGTTGTAATGACAGATGATGCGAAATTTGAAACACAAAATAAGATAGCAGTAAACAGAGCAAAGAGAATAACGGGACAGATATTGAGAACCTTAAAACGAAGAGATAGGAATGTAATGATTCCTCTACTGAAAACCCTGATCATACCCAAATTGGAATACTGCTCGGTCCTAACATCCCATATAAAAAAGAAGACATTAGACAGCTGGAAAGGATCCAGAGAAGCTTCACAGCCAAGATCAATGGGTGCAAAGAACTAAATTACTGGGAAAGGTTACGCGAACTAGACCTACTGTATATTCACTGGAAAGGAGAAGAGAGAGATACACCATTGTTTATACTTTGAAAATAATGGAGAAACTAGTCCCTAATCTTACTCTGAACCCTATAACTCCCCAAACAACGGTGGAAGGTAGAAATGGTAGACTGTGTCGTATTCCCAAATTGAAGGCGAGACAGGGGACATACTTAACCCTGAAAGAACATAGTTTTGTAGTGAGAGGACCAAAACTGTTTAATCAGTTGCCCAAAGACCTAAGAAACACGAAGGGAGCTGCAGTGGACATCTTCAAAAGAGGACTAGACGCCTTGCTCAGAAAAGTCCCCGATGAGCTGGGCGTACCTGGCTATGTGAGGTGGAGAGCACAAGAAACCAACTCACTACTTCACCAGGCCAACTCGAGAGGAGGGGCGACATGCTTGACCTTCGCGAAATGAGGAATCATCGCGCGAAACTTTGTAAGGTTGTAATGTAAGGTAAGGTAAGGTATCTTCGCTAACAGCCTGAGCTGCGTTTGTTCGTCCCTACCGCCATTTCCCCAGCAAGAAAGTATGCAGCATACTGATTGGCTGATGCCTAAAAGCTGATACGTAATTGGCTGGAATGTTTCTCCGTCACGGAGAAATACTTTTCAGTAATGCGTTTCATATACTCTATGTACAGTACTATATAAAGTATGTGTAAATAATTAATGAGGGTCTAAATAGGTCATTAAAATATACGGATCAAGTAAAGATAAGCACCCCCAGCCTTCTTTAATTAGCCTTATAAGGCTAACTAACGAAAATATCACGACCTAACCTAACCAATCGTTAAGTCAACTATACGCCCTTGACGATTGGTTAAGTTAGGTCGTGATATTTTCGTTAGTTAGCCTTAAGGCTAATTAAAGAAGGCTGGGGGTGCTTATCTTTACTTGATCCAAATATACTGTACACATATAAAGGAAAACCTCTTTATAACGAGTAACTTCTCTACGACGACAGCCATTTGGCTGATATACGCTATATTTCGTCATAAGAGGTTTTACTGTCGGTAATTTATAGAGGTTTTACTCTTGGTGATTTATAGAGAGGTTTTACTGTTGGTAATTTACCAACACTTGATAAAAGAACAAGAAGATAAACTTTTCTTAGTTTACTAAACACGAAGATTTACATTATTATATAGTTAGAATTAGAGAAAATATTTACAACAGAGATTTGTATTAATCATCAACACTCGCAAAAGAGTGTTCCTCAAAGACACTGTAGCCAGTTTGACGATGCAAATTGATCATGATGCATCAAGAAGTCGGATTTTATGATTATTTATTGGTTAATATAATAGACAAAGGTTTCTTTGTCAGAGCCCAAATATATGATGACGATTCAACAACGAAAACTAGAATTTTCAAAAGCCTTAATTTTAAGCCAAAACTTGTTGAGATCAACAATTTTAAGATTTTGTAGAGGATAGGATGGCGACAGAATGTCGAATATATTTTATATCCAATTTTACTAACAATATTTGCTTTAACACGGCTTGAGGAAGGAGTTACGAAGTTAATTTACAATTCATCTGAAACGCCTTCTGATAAGGAATCTCATTATAATAATTTAATTTAATAATAATTCATTTACATTATATAATTAATTAATTTGCTGCTGAGTTTATAATAAACGTTGAATTGATTTTTATATAAGTTAGAGTGAAGTGAAAAGACCTGAAATAAACAGAATTTTGTGCTGAATGGAGATTGCACTTTGTAATAATGAGACTAAATCTCAATGTGATCATGTTATGTTTTCACGTGGTTCTATGTAGTATGTACCATGTGGTTATGTGGTTATGTTACAATCCCAGTTGTCTTACATGATGATATAAGAATGAGGCTATTTAACATAAATTTTATTTTGATAAAAATTGAAAAGTAATGCCTCATAAAGGAAGCTCTCGAGGGTGAAGCAAAGCAACCTGAATTAAGAGGATGTATGTGGCCGATTTTATCATACATCCAACATTATATATATACTGTACTTACAATGAAATTAAAAGTTATTCCAATGATTCCAAGGCCTTTCGTGTATTCAACAGTACACCTCGTCAGGGAATGAAGGGAAATGGCAAGAAGCCGAAAACTGTACAGCGCAAACAAGTTAGGAGGAATTAGCAAAAAAATTCACTGTTACTGATTAAAGGCAAAAGGTATTTTAACAAGATGTGGTCCATTTTATACGTTCCCGAACTGTTATTGAAATTATTTATAAAGTACAGGGTGTTCAAAAAGAAACGCAATCCAAAATAGAAAAGAGTTTGGTTACAATGATATATGCATGCTCCAATGGGTTGCGTTTCTTTTTGAGCACTCTGTATATGAATGCGTATTCCAAAATGTTCCTTTCAGTTACTGTATGTCTTTAGTTTGAACAAGAATTTTAGAACTCTCCCAATTAATACTATGATTATATTTATACATACAGTATAGTTAAACAATGCATTAGAATCATTTGCTGTCCTGCACGTATGTTTATGCTGTTTTATTCTGACGTCTAAAGTTTTCCCAGTTTGACCTGTATAAACTGAGTCGCATTGTTTACGTTTACATTTAAGTTTTCGCATTGTCTGCAGAGCTATCTGCATTATCTGAACTGTTCTTTTCAAAAAAAAAGATTTAACAGTGATTTTTTACTAAAAGATTACAGTTAATTCCAATTGTTTTAAGTAAGGTCGGTAAGAGAGACTAAGGATAGTTTAATGATGAAACTCCTTTTTAATTATACTATTATGTAAATTATGTAAATTTACATAATTTACATAGCTTACATAACTTAAAACAACCGAAATTAACGTAGTCATGCAGCTGGCTCTGTCTACTCTATTGGATGTAAACAATGCGACTCAGTTTATACAATACGGGTCAAACTGAGAAAAACTTTAAATGTCAGAGTAAAGCAGCAAAAATATGCGTGTAAGACGGCAAATAATTGGACGCTTGGAAGTGAAAGTGATTCAAGTGTATTTTTTTTTACCGATTTTAACCTTTTGACAAAAGTGACTCAGGTACTTGAACCAGCGAAGTGACTCAAGCACATGGAGTATATCAGTTCTTGAGCTTTGGCGTTCTGAATGCAAACTGAATCACGTTTACTTCTAACCGTCCAGTTGTAATGCATTGTTTAACCTTGGTTTTTCTTCCGCCCGAATTGTTCATTCTGACGAAGTTCAAGCTTGTCACTCCACCTTAGACCTATAATTTAATGTGGAATGCGAACCACGCCCCACCAGCAACCCAGCGTCTCAACCACTAGGCTACCCAGAGTACCCATTTATCTACCAACCAGTTTTTTTATTGCGTGGAAGGATGAGCAGCTGGGTTTTGCTGCGCGCCGGCTGCCGTCTGGATCTTGATCCCGGGCCGATGGATTTGTAGTCAGCGATGCTAACCGTTACACCACCGAGACGTATTATATGTATAGATATAATCATAGTATTAACTGGGAAAGTTCTAAAATTCCCGTAAAAAATTAAAACAAATCACGTTCGAAAATTTTTATTCATAAAAAGAATACAAGTGAGAGAGTTTTACAATTTTTAGATATTTGATACGACATTAATACAGTACTCAAATCTCGATATACCGATATTAATACAGTACTCAAATCTCGATATGCCGATATTAATACCGTACTCAAATCTCGATATGCCGTTCGAAGCATGGAGGCTTTTTAGGCAAAATTAATGGCAGTTTATTTATTATATAAAAAAGTGAAAGTGGTAAGTAATGATTTATTGTATATTTAGTAGAAAATAAATTATGCTTAATAAAAAACTATAAAAAATTACGAAATTAAAAGTGCTTAATGAAATTAGCATACTTTAAATAGTTCATTATAAAATGATAATTTCATTACTATGATAAAAATGCCAGTAGTGAACTATCAGTAGGAGCTAATGAAGTGCTTTTTTGGTGCTTTGCGAAATACGATACATTTAGTGATTGATGAAACTTCTCTGAAATGCGTGGGAATTGCATTCCATACATCTACTGCCTTGAAAGAGAGCATTTCCTGCAGTTTCTATTGTATAGGGTGTTCCATTTAAATGGAACCATAGGGAGTAATTAATATTGTCTTTTTTTCCAGATTTGTGAGGGTAAACGTAATAAAGGTAGTAATAAGGTAGTAAAGGTAAAGACAATGAAGGTAATAAAGGTAAATAAAGGTAATAAAGATACCAATATCCTTTCTAATTTTTATTACTCCCATTTAAATGGAAAAATAGGGAATAATAAAGATTGGAAAGAATATTGGTAGCTTTATTACCTTTATTTACCTATATTACCCTTATTACCTTACCTTATCCTTATTACTTTATTATTACCTTTATTACGTTTATCCTCACAAATCTGGGAAAAAAATACATTATTAATTATTCCCTTTGGTTCCATTTAAATGAAACACTATAGTTAGGTTTGTGTATAAAATCCCTGTGCAGTCTGGAGTTATAACGATGGTGTATTTGATGAGGGATGATTGCGCTTTGAGTAGGTGATGTATGTTGATTTTTATTGATAACTTTGACAGCATTAACAACAACACTGAATTTGGTCAAGACATTTACTTTTAAAATATTTATCTCTTTAAACATTGGGGAAGTGTGACTGTTCATTGTCATTATTCGAGAGTTCGCAAATATTTTCTGAGTTATTTCCAAAGGATGTTTTATATATTTCTTTGAGCTACCCTATGTTGTAAGGGTAAGGAGTGCGTTTTGAGGAAGGATCTTTTATAGTTCAAATAATATGAAGAGAAATCTTGATATTTTGGATCTAATTTTTCATCTAAACTAATTATTATTCACAATTTTTATTTGACAATTTGTATTTATATGTTCTGTAGTAATAATCACGTAAAATGACTCTGTCAGCTTCAGTAAAAATTTATTAGCACACATCCATTTATACTGTACACTTGCAATAATTTCCTGTTCGTTTCATTTATCAAAAGGACTAAATTATGATGGGAAGAAGTAAGTGTGGTATCATCTGTGTACTGTACGCAATTTAATGTGGTTGAGAGATGAAAATCGTTGAGGTAAGTTAGAAATAGTAATGGCCCAAGAATAGATCCTTGTGCGAACCCACTAGTTATCGTCGCCGTGTCGGATAAATTAACTTTTAATCTGATGTACTGATGACTATTTGATCAAACACGATTTGAATCAATCGAGGATATTTCCTCTTTTCTGCGAAATATGTGAAGTTTATTGAATAAGATTTCATGTGAAAGTTTATAAATGCTTTTGACAAGCCGAGGAAGACCAAGGCAGTGTGTTTTTTGCTGTGTAGGTTCTGATGAACATTTTCTAATAGCATGTTTACAGCATCTTCTGTTGTATACCCACCTTTAAACCCAAATTGCGTTTAAGTTGAAATATCTTATTTGAATAAGAATTTAGTAAGTTTACTGTATTCGATGTTTTCAAATATTTTAAATACTTTTATTAAATGTAAAAATAGGAAATGGAATGAAGAGAATTGTGAAAAAGGTAAAAATAGTGAGTGCAAAGATGTGAGAAGTAAAGGCAGACCGCGTAAAACGTGAAATAAATGGAGAATGTGTAAAAAACATGAAACTGATATAAATGTGACACAAGAATTAAAAAAAAAGAAAGTAACAGAAGCGGTTTGTGAGGTAAATGGGGACATTGGTCACACTTGACTTCTACTAGAGGTACACTCCCAACCTTGTCATGAAAAAAAAGTAAAACACGATCCTGTGGTTGAGTTGGGTTGGTTCTTTATTCCCATTGGTGATCTGCTATGTATCTTTTTTATGTGTAAGTAATTGGAGAGTTTTCGGTTCCTAGTTCAAGTGTTGCTAATGGCAAAAAACATGTCACCTATTTTCGTAAAAATTTTAAAATGAGTTCTACATCAATGAGACTATACACAATTCACTGCTTCACGTTCATCAATTGATGATACACGATTTACTGCTTTAACGTCTAAACTGCTATAGTCATTATTTGAGATTTACCGCTAACTGCGAATATCGTCAATTGATGATTTTGGTTTCCGATATTTTGATACACCTTGATTTTTTTGACCACACGTTGAGCTCTTGAAAAAAACAGTCCGCAGGCAGTTGAAGGGTTAAAATTCATATATTTCACTCTTGACCACACACACACACACACACACACACACACACACACACACGCACACAATGTAAAAATCCGAGCCAAAACACTTAATTTGCAAAATGTTTGTCACGTTAACTTTTAAAAATAATTTGTGTAGTATGTGTTGCATAATATTTGTAGAAAAGGTAGGATGGTAAATCAAGTATTTAATTCACTTACAACTGGAAAGTTTACGATGACGACGTAAAACGTAACAGATAGTTCGAAATCTGCATTCGGTCGATTCACAATATTTATTTTTATCATTCGATCCATTTTAAGTTTTATTGTTAAATTTTTATTGTTAATAAATAAACAAAGTTTAAAAGTGAGAGAGGTTAGGGTGGGTTAAATTAACTTTTGGTTTGGTTATTGAAGTAGCCGACTTCGACTAAGCTCAACAGATGGATTGAACCTGAAGCAAGCCAGAACCCATTCGATTTTTTTATCACTGTACGTAAGTGAAACATGAAGTTCAGAGCGACAAATGAAAATATTTGGCAGTTATTTTAAATGGCGAACTTTGAATTCAGGTAGAACAGAAATTACAACAAAACTAACGAAATTATTTGGCTGGTTGGTTGGTTGATCTGTCTTACGCCCTTCGTCCAACTGAGGGCACTGAGACAGGCAGTAACGCCACCAATCAAGAAAATTAAGTCTCCTTTAAAAGGAGAACTGGGTGAGCTGAACACATCACGAGCAGCGGGCTCATCACCACACCCCATTGCTAACGAAATTACTTAAATCTGATGAATGAGGTCAGAGCTTAGTTAAGGTGACAGTTGTAGACATTTTATTAGAAAGGTGGTGTTTACTTTATATTTAACAGGTATCTGTAGTTACATATTTGAAGAATAGGGTAACAGCTCCGATATTAATTCTATGACAGTGTTTTATTTTAAGTAAAAGTAAAAGAACGGTCTTTTTTTTAGAGAAGAATTTATTAAGATTCGCAGCACAGGTTTCGATACTTCATGTTAAAGAGCAGGTTAAACAAACCCTAAGTTCTCTCTCTCTCTCTCTCTCTCTCCCTCGTGAAGGGTGAAGGCATGGTGTAGAAAATCTGATTTCCGTTCTCAATTCCCGTTCTAACCCCTTTCCTGCAGAAGTTTTGCGCGCACATGGATGCAGACATGGAGAGTTTAACCTTTACTTCTCTCTTAATCCTTCTGGGGCTACCGTCGGGTGGGCCATGAGGACTTTGTTGATCCGATACTTCGCTAAATAAAGCTGTAAATGTTTTGTATGAAATCAAAACCATATATTCATGTTTTTTTAGCGATACCAAGTAGTTGATGTACGATCAGCACAAATATATTATTATGTTAGTTTATATAACGGTGCTATCTAGTATATGATTTCTATGTGTAATAGCATAATTATAAAACTAGTTTTTCTATTACTGTATCCTACTTTTGCATGGTCAAAGTACTTTCTTCAACCTTTTTCCATACCCGCCTCTGGCGGGGAGGGAGCGGAGGGTGAGGAGAGAGCCTTACGCTTTTCTATCCAATTTAATATTACTGCTAGAATAATTAAAAAATGAACTAGTTTAAAAACAGGAACCTCCCCCAGTGGACCGAAAGGTCTTTGAGACTTCCTCTTGTCCTTGTAACTCCTTGTAAGTCCTTGTAACTCTCTTTCTCTCTCTCTCTCTCTCTCTCTCTCTCTCTCTCGCTCTCTCTCTCTCTCTCTCATTCCACCTTTTGCATAAATCCTTACAGAGCCAATTTTAAACCTGCTGCTTGGTGACAGAAGTAGCAAGCATAAAATTACCTTTTATATCAGACGAATTTCAGACAAAATTTGAACGAAATGAAAATTGAAACTTTTATAAATTCACAAAAATATCAAAACTTTCATATGGATTAAAATAATATTTAATATTAATTACTCATCTCCTCGTTATGGGACCTCACGAATAATTTGAGGATAACACAACAGGTAGAGTGGATTATGGAATGACATTCATGCTTCAGTTAACGATTACGCTAATAAAGTTATGAGTTTAAATTAAGCTGTATCGGTCTGTTCAGTCTGTTTCGGTAATTATTCCCCTGTTTGTTCGTTTAACGTGATATTACAGTATATGTATATAAGCGCGAGGTATTTGCGTTCTCGCGCATTCAGGGTAAAACGAAGTAGTGATGATTAAACTTAATTGTACAATGAAACTACAAAATAACATACCTTACGTTCAGTCTAAATATGAAATGAACTTTATGTACCAATAACCTTTCGTGTTTTACGACTGAGCCCACTTTTAATTTTATTTGATGGATTACTTTCCTGGCAATACGATCTCACCTTTTCGTCTGTGTCATGACATGTCCAATTATGAATAATATTTTATGCGTTCTTCGATATTCGGATATTATTCCTGAAAACATGAAATATGACCACTCTAATTTACTAATGAGAAAAATACAATTACACCTCCGTAAAGTACGTACATTAAACATCGATAAAAGTTTCATTCCATAAGATAATGACTACTCAGCTTATTTACATAAATAAGCAAGGTTTACGAGACGTAAAGTCTAATTTCAATTCCAGATTTTAGAAGGACGAGAAAGGTGTTTATAATAAATGTATTATACAAGGTCTTGCTGTCCTCTCATTTGTTTCTTTTCGGGCATTCAGAGCCAAATTTATGGTATTCGAATAGAATTTAGACAGTTTTAAAGGCTTTCTTCTTTGAATTAGTACCATTTTGCTTCAAGTCTGTTAATCCTCAATTTCGCTTCAATCGCTGCACATGCGCCATCATAATTCGTATCTATTTCATTTCAGTGCCATACACACACACACACACACACAGAGTGCATGTATATCTGCAGTAAGACGTGTCCATAGAAGTTATTATTTCTATTTAATATTGTAAAATGGCACCATAACATATTCTGAAAATGATGTAAAAAGAAAAAGTGGACCAATTCAAGTGATGGTGAATAAAGTTCATGACTTTATGAACGAGGTTAAATCATGTCAGAAAAGAAGTGAACATTTATTCCAAGTTTCCGTTCACAAAAATAAGTTTAATATTCACATCTGAATTTAAACTTAAAAATAGCAATTTTCATAATAGTATATGGCAGTAATATTTTTTTAGTTTTAGTTAGCTTTTTTAGTTAGCTTTATAAGGCTAACTAACGAAAATATCACGACTTAACCTAATCAATCGTTAGATCAACTGTACGCCCTTGACGATTGGTTAGGTTAGGTCGTGATATTTTCGTTAGTTAGCCTTATAAAGCTAACTAAAAAAGGCTGGGGTGACGGATCTTCTGGTGATCCATAATTTTTTATGCAGGAAGGAAGGGTCAAGGGCGAACGTCCGTAAAAACGTCCTCCACAGAGAAGTAGAAGATCAGAGCCAAAATCAAGATTCAAAGTTTTCGAGATGCCTGGACACCCTGTGTTTGAAGGATTGGAGACAGGGGGGGAAAGGTGGATTGAGGAAGGTTGTTCCAGAGCTGACCGGTTGAGTAAATGTAAGAGTGAGAATATCGATTAACCCTCGCGTGAGAGAGCTGGACAGAAAAGGGATGAGAATGAGTCGAAAGTCTGGTACTGCGTGCTCTACTTAGAGTTGGAGGCATGCAGTTAGAGTTGTAAAGAGAGAGAGTGAGGCAACATTGCGGCGAAGAAAGAGGTATTGAAGGCAGTCAATAGGAGGCTGGGAAATGATGAGACGAAAAGCCTTTTGATTCATCCAGTCAAGTAGAGCTGTGTGGGTTGAGCCACCCACACATGAGAAGCGTACTCCACACAGGGGCGGAGAAGACGGCTGTACAAACGACAACGAGATGGGAGTGTGTGTATATATATATAATATATTATATATATATATATATATATATAGTGAGAGAGAGAGAGAGAGAGAGAGAGAGAGAGAGATCAATAGCAATTAAGGCCTATTAATTGTATGTTAATTTTGTATTCTGATCTACATCAGTCCTTCAGTGATAAAACCCTGATAAATGAATAAGTGTAATATATACAAACCTCTAATTAAAATACTCGCATGTAATAGTGGATGCGTGTTACATGCACGAAGAAAGCATGCGAACGTACATTTTATGATGTAAATGAAGCTATAAAATAGTTACATTGAAGTGTAATTATCAAATTATTTCAGTGAAAAAGGATATGCAAACTTTTATGAAACAGTTTGATTTTAAGTGTGAAGCAAATACATACCTTCGGAATAATGTACTTTAAGTATAACTGTTTCCAATAAGAATTTTAGTTATTAATTAGAAGTACGCATACGACGAAGCCTCAGAAGAAAAGATGTAAATGTCACTATTAAACGAATTACGGGTCGAATAAGCTCTAATTGGAGAAAGGTAACCCTTTGATATCATGTTAAATTAACTGAGTGTCACACAAAATTTCTGTTAAACTGACACATTCATCTTAATTTAATATTCAACGAAAATTATTTCCAGATAAATTTGCACGAAAATACTTGAAAATATTCTAGGTTTTGTTAAAACATTCTACTTATAAAAAATAAGCAACAACTTTAAGAACGAAGCAAATTTACATCTTCAAATCACTTAGAGGAAAGAGAATTTTTTCTCTTGTATTTTTGTATTATATCACATTAATTAATTATCATCTATAAATTAATTATGTATATATATATATATATATATATATATATATATATATATATATATATATATATATATAATATATATATATATATATGAGAAATACAGGTAAACATGTTTAAAATAACTTGTTCTCGTACCCGAGAGGCACCGAACTGATTCTTGGCTTCTTTTTAACAAAATGTCAATATTATATTATACGTTCGTCGTTTTGGATGGGAAACTGTCACCACTTTTATTCGTTAACTGGAGAAAGTGAAAAATTTGGATACAGTGCAAGAAACACTATCATGATTCGAATGTAATCAGCAGAACATGACATCAAATTGAGTACTTATTATTTCGGTTGTTTGTTGGTTGATATGGTCATGTCACTTTGGTTGGTTAGTTGATCCATTTTATCTCATTTGCTTTAACTATAACACAAATCGGTTGTTGCCTCTCAAATTAATTTTCTTTGGCGAAATTCCAGATGCCAGAAGCAGTTCAGAGACGGAGTTCATTAACAGCTTGGTAATATGTTAAATTAGGTCAGATTAGGTTAGGTTAGGTTACTAACTGTAATCGACCGGAGTCGTCGTTTTCACGTTTGCCTAACCAGGGTGTCAGCACTGAAGCACAATTCTTACGAATAACAGGCGGAACAAGTAGTATACCCGGAAAAGGGCCGAGTGCAATTGCATCTTGCAACATTACAACATTGCATGCAGCAAAATGAGAGACTTATTTAAACTTCTCTCCCTTCCCCTCCCCTATCCCCAATATATATATATGCGTGTGTGTGTGTGTGTGTGTGTGTGTGTGTCTCTGTGTGTGCGATCTTCAAGGGAAAAACACAAGAAGGAAAGAGAGATGAGATCCTCTCACTGCGGCGTCTTGAAGCATTTTGAATTCTTCACTAGCCTTCCTGGGCGGCTTTAGCATCGCAGGCAGTCGGCTTAGAAGGCGTATGGCGTAACCGCCTTAGTTTAGTGACTTATATATACATATATATAGGCTAACTGGAGCGGCACCTCCTCTCACAACAGTGTGTTTCCGAACCTCCGCCTGTCGAAGCAGTTAGAGAATACACCAAGCACCCCCCACACACTGCATCGTTTATATATATATATATATATATATATATATATATATATAACAGGGAAGCTATATTTTTGGGACCTCTTTGCGAGTGACCCGTTGCCCACGTCGGGCTAGCATCATGAAAAATGAAAAAACTATAGTATTTGTCATTTACCATTACTTATTCGGACTATAGTGGATTTAATTTTCCTAGAAAAGTTCCTTGTTCCATGCACGGTCTGTGTGTATCATATATATATATACACACACACCCTTCATTTCCATTAATATTTGTTTATATGGTGTTACGGTGAAATAAAACACAACTATATCTTCGTGTTTATTTAATATATATATATCGAAATAAAAAACATGTATATATATTAGAGGCAAAACAGGGATAATACACACATGCTTTATATATATATATATATATATATATATTTACACCAAACATAAAAACAATACAGCCAGTAGAGGAGAAATGCATATACATTAGACGCAAATACAAGAATAATACACAATGGAGTTATTTAACATAGGTATATATACGTATCAAAACAAAAAATAATACAGCTAGAACAGAAGAATTCTGTATACAACAAAATAAGAATACACATCACATGCTTAATATATATATATATATATATATATATATATATATATATATATATATATATATATATATACGCATAAAAAAATGGAAATACATGCTTTAAGGTCAGTTTCTACCACGCTTAAATAAAATAGTAAACTCGCACGTAATCGAGTCCACATTTATATCCTCATTGCTCTGTACTACACAATAAAGGCGGTTTAACATTAATTCACCGCTCAAAGTATGCGGGTGTCTATATTCAATATAATGGGCTTTCAACTCGTTTAACACTATTTTTTAACCCACTTTACAATTGGGAGTCAAACTATCACGCCCTTTAAACATGGATACAATACAGTCAAAAGCACGCACGCAAGATGACATCGTTTGCTACAACATCACCATTAAATTCAAGTATATAAACACTCCTTTCCAAACTCCTTTCCAAACGTGCATTTATTCTTTCCCCGCTGACCTTTTCAACTATAAAATCTTCTTCACAACTCATATCGACAATTGAAGTATGTTTCTAAATCGTGCCGACAACTGCGTCTTATATAAAGAAATAATTCTTCACGGTGAACAGTGAAGGTGAGATCAGCCCTCTACCGCGCTAGTCCTTTGTATCAAAGTTCATGATATTTCGTGGAGTCTGCACCTTCTAAATACTTATCCAGTTCCAAACCATTCTCGCCTTGTTCGTTCCGACACTTGGTAAAATCATCGAGCAGGGCGGTGTACGCGTATTCAAGCACCGTGTCAAAATAACGTATATCAGCAACACGGGCATCTAATATAGGTTTCAGTTTACAGAAACCGACGACTTCAAACATTCTGTCGCGAATGAAACGGCTTCGTGTGGGGATAAAGGCGTTATTGTCAGCAGCATTGTTCCATATCAACCGTATATCAACACATGGATGGTTTGTATCAGGATTTACGCATAGTGTACAAATAATAGCGTATGAAGGTGCATCACTAATCTGGTCTCTTTTTGTGCCTACACCCACAGGTATTTTATAACTGTCCTCACGCCTCTTCTCAGCCACCACGAAGATTCTATTCATCTCTTCAACACTTAAATAAATAACATTGCGTCTACCAGAGTTTCATTGTCTACATTTCGTTTCAAGTACATAATTAATAGCACCGGTATTACGCCTGAATACACGCACAGACTTCGATACGGACACGTCATATTAGGGTATGTCAATTTTAGGGAGCAAAGTGAAATCTTTAGATTTTCAAAGACTATTAGTGACCAAATGATGCATTTTTATGTGCTAAATCGAAATATGGCTTTAAAATCCGGATTTGACCACTCCTAGGTACTTATATTTGAAGTTGAAGTTTACGAAAAGTCAGCAAGTTTTGCAAGTATTTTACATACATTACATACATTTTATATACATTACATACAATTAAAGACATTTGGATTGTATTTCAATATTAAAACTTAGAAATATAGATAGGTTTCTTGAACTTTGCCAAGGATGCCATGTCTGCCTTGTTCTTGTTCCTTGACATGAGCTCCCTACTGGCCACCTGGCCACTGATGTACGCCTCCCTCCTCTCTTGTGAGTAAACATGTTGTGCTGCTTCAGTTGTCATTCTTACACACCTCTCTACTGACTGTGTGTGTGAGGGCCATGCAGGAACTTCCACTGGTCTATCCAGAAACTCCTTGATTGCAGCAGTGGTGAGGGAGCAGGTCAGAGGAGGCTCAGTCACGCCAGAGTTCCAGTCAATAAGCTCCGAGAGTTTGGTGGCATCTGGGTTGATGTCAGGAGTCTTCCTGGGTCTGATACTGAAGTCTCCTACCTGTGTGTCCTCATCTCCTTCACCTCTGATTTCCAGTATCCTCTTCACTGCCTCCCTCCTCTCCTCCTCCACCTCACTGCACAGCATGGCCTGGAGCACAGCCTCAGAGTGTGCATACCAAGCTGATCTCTTCACTGTAGGCATCACTATTCCTATCACCTCCTTCTTCTGACTTCTGAGCAGCTCCAGCTGGAACAGTACATGCCTGGGACCCTCCAGCCAGCTGTGATTTAACTTGATGTTGAACCAGTTTGGCATGTTGACTCCCACTATGAATACCACAATTATCCTCGGATTCTTCAGGTTCCTACCCTTCAGCCCATGTTTGGAAATCCACACTCTGCAGAACCTTAGAGCCGTGGTGAGCCACCTACTGTGACAGACTGGCCCAATCTTCAGGAGAACTTGACTCTGAGGTACCTCTCCCGATCTGATGGCAGTGATGATTCTGTAGCCATATGATTGGTCTGTGTTGAGGTCCTTCACTACCTCCTGACTGAGATGGGGTACAGGAGGACCAACAGTGATCCTCGTGAAGTTTGGGTTGATCTCCAGCTCAGTGGCAGTGTCTAACATTTTCCCTAGGGGCCCAGACCACTTGTTGTTGCTCAATGTCTTGCCATCCAGTGCAGTCACCAGGCGTCTGAGACTCAGCTCCCAGTGTGCAAGTCACAGACAATCCACACCAACTTCCTGCTAAGCTTGGCCTCCACATAATGCAATACTCCTCCCTCCTAGCCAGTATTCACATTAGTACTGTCACCTCCTATGGCCAAAAGGGTCTGGTGTGCTCCTCTTTCTCTTAGCCAGTTCACCAGATGATCAGCAATGACCTCAGCATGAGTTCTCTCCTGCAGCTTTCTCTGGTACAAAATGCCACAAATATTTCCCAACTGGTTCATTGCACACTGTGTAGTGTTCTTCCTTAATGAGGCCAGGAAACTGCCTGTCACTGCCCTTAGCTTCCATCATCACTTTGGTGTCATCTCTTTGGTGTCATCTCTTTTCCCATCAAAATAAGATACAGGTGATGCCATTTTCCCTAATCTCTTTATCAAACTTCTTGACCAGCTCCTTCGTCAGTCTCTCCTGAGCCCTCCTCACCTTGTTGTAGTCAATCACTAGTGCTTTGTTAAACTCTGTGATAAGACCAGCATCAATCCAGGCAGCAGTGGCAAGCTCTGCAGTCTCTCTCAGCCCAGTGTGATGTCTCAAGCTAGCCAGAGCTATGTTGGTGGTATCTTCAGTGTTGTATTTCTTCTTCTTAGCCACAGGCAAGGAAGAAGTTGTCGCAGCCTCTGGTATGAAGTCTTCGTCCTCCTCTCTCCTCCCTGCCTCCTCCAATATATCTCCAGTCTCCTCCAACTCCATGTCCAGCAGTGACTCCTCCCTCAACTCCTCTTCTTTCTTGGCTGACTCCTCTGCCTTCCTCCTCCTCTTCTCCTCGGCCTTCCTTCTCTGCTCCTGTCTCTGCAGCGCTGATTCCTGTCTCCTGATCTCAGGGTGATCAGTTAGACCCATCTGGTGTGTCCCCACACTCCCCACCTTTTCTCTCTGACCTTTAATAAAGGCAAGCTCCTGCACTGGTATCTTCTGCTCGCTCCTGCAGCTGCAGTCAATGTGAACCTCACTGATGCAGACAGGGGTGCACCCAAGCTCACTGCAGCTCCTGATCACACAGTGACAAGTCAGGATGTCCACTAATTTGTTCAGTTTCATCATGAACCTATCTTTGACCTCTAGCTTCACATTGCCAATGGACACCTTCACTGCCTCATCCCATAGTGCCTTCACTTTAGCCCTGATCCTGACCTCAGTGTTGATTACAGGTCCTGTGAATAGAGCGTTGGCCTTTCTCCACTGAGCCAGTAGCCCTGGAACAATGCCGTTGTTAATCAGGTCATTAACTGGGTAATTCCTCCTGTCTTCCTCACTCATCTCTCTCCTCAACAAACCATACCTCAGCAGATCTCTGGCTGTGGGCAGCTCAGCAGGGGGAAGTTCCCTCCCAGTCCCCACCAAATGACTTCGGTGACAACTTGATTTGCTTCGGGTTCTGATTTCTCTATGACTCATCCTGTGGACCTGTGAACAAAAGAAATGTCATTAAAATTTGGATAGGCCTACTGATTATGATTACATAAAATTAAGTTAATTGAAATTCTTAATATCTTCCTATAAGCTCAGATAAAAGGTTGTGTTGTTATAGGTACAAGATTTAATTATTCAAAGTAATGACAATTTCATATATCTATCTTATCAAAATATACAGAAAGTTTGGGTCACACATAACATTTCGAATAATTTGAATTACACAATATTTACATTACGAAGTAATCAAAATTGTCAAAAAGGAGGGACATTCACAATCAAAACTCCAGCATTTGTGACTATGTGAAACTTAGAAACCATACTGGATACCAAAAATAACCAAAGTTGACCACACATATCAATGGCACATTGATATACGATGCTACAGTCATATTTAGGTTATATTTCAAACCTTTATGGTCAAATATAAGTAGGTAAATGGCTTTTTTAAACAACACTAAAGATATTTCTAAGTTTGCTAGATAATATGACATCAGTTGAGCATTAGTATTTTTTGAATTGTTGACTTTACTAAAATTGACACATCCTAACGTTATATACTGCATTGAGGATGCTGCTCAGCGGAAGTTCCATCTTTTAATAGTTTTTCTATTGATCCTGCGAGTCGAGAACGTCCAGTCGGGTCAAGCTCTGAGGCGACTATGAGCTGCCGGTGCTCTGTTTGACGCCGCAGGACCGTCCGGACGGTTGGGAATATTTAAAACTGTACCCCATTATACCGGTAGGCGTTTAGAGAATTTTTCCATTTGCAATATATGAAGTAATATCGGTTTTAATGTTTTAACACACACACACACTTCCTAGAATGCGCACCATACATGTTCTAAAACGTTCATGGGTAACTGTAATCACCATTTTACTTTCTCGAACTATGTACATTTATTAACAATCTGGCGATATATTTGAAAGAAACATGTGTTCATACTTGTCCTATTTGCTAGACAAACGATACTGGTCCCTAAACTCTATTAAAAATTCACATAAAACTTTAGCTACAACTTCACCTCGCACCTTGTCATGATATACATGGATGTAGTCGTAGAAATATTTTAAACTGTCCATAACAACAAGATTTACATTCTCCGCCCCAGTGTACCCGTACTCGGTGTGATGTAACATTGTATAATATCTCCTGTCACACCAATCATCAACAAGGTTCACAACCAAGATCCTTTGTTTCTCTTCTGCAAGCGTGGCTTCTTTCACTTCACGATATATGTACTCTTCAGTACAGTTTAATACTACAACATACGCCATTACATCGTTTGAGCCGCGAAACCGAGCAATGCTCTCACCATAATAAACATAGAGTATTTGGACTTCGTGCTCCTCATGCTTCGCACGATTTAATGCGGCCTTAAAGGTTTCAAAGGAGGGATGACTAAAAATTTTTTTGAGTGTTCACCACATCTGTAGACTTTAGTGAGTAACACTTTAGGAATGTAGAGCATGCAGTATCACCAGTGGCCATCGTTATTTTTCATCTACGTGTGAATTCTTTAACAGTTAAAAAGATACAAAAATGATACATCTGAGAACCAGGGCTTGCGGGGGTCAACTGAGTACGCAGGGAAAAGACATAGCCCGATTAATAGCAGGAGTCACGTGACTCTTTTTATTGGTCAGCAACATACAGTGGGTGGTGTATAGATTTTTTCCTGTACACACACACACACACACACACACACACACACACACACAGGAGAAAATGAAACGCCAACTGAAACATAATTAAATATATGTAATAAATAGAAAAATAAATAAACTAAAATTTCGTCAGGTAAATCGACTCTAATATGGCAATTATTTACATAACAAATATTCACACTTCACGGTATACAAAGGGGAAAGTATCGTAGGTGCCAGGCACCTGATATCGTTTCCTGTAGGTGTTACGACACACTTTCATACCCCTAAGCTCCTTCACGCCCCCAGCTTCTGTGCCCGAAAGTTATGAGTTCCTACAACCAGGTGGGGTGGTTAGTCACCCTCATTTCCAACATCATCTTCTAATCTCACTAGCTCTTTCAGCGAATCAAAGTTGACGATCCGCCGGTTCACTAGTGAAGAGTGATGCCTTTCGCCTTGACGATATATTTCATTTCCTCCCCCACCCTCACCCGTACACCGTAAGTTTTTGGGCCTGTTGTGACAAAAGAATCAACGTAGGAGCTATCTCCATACTCATCCTTGATCTTGTCAGTCAACTCTCTGAGAAATTCCCTAATAGAAGGCATATATTCACCTTCCCTCTCAGTGAATATCACACTATCTGTATCTGCGTACAGAACCCTCCGTCCAAGAGAATGCAGTAGACTCCAAAGTTTGATGCGGGCGTATGCTTTTGTGAAACTGGCAACAGGTATATTTGTGACACGTGATGTCTCTGTAGTCAATTCGGTTCTGTTGTACATTATTATGTACGTATTACCCAAATTCACAATCTCCATGACCTCTTTATCGAGAGCGTTGGCGGAATCCCACACTTCGTTATAACTTCGTGCTAGATGGACGTTCTCCTTGTCTGTATTCTGGGCAAATTTTCCTCAAGGACTATTCAGGCGCAACTTTGCACTAAAACGCTTGCCAAAGTTCTTTGCAATTTGACCCCGTTCAAGTTGTATCCCTTCACGATCACGGTAGCGTTGAATATACGCCGATTGTTCATTTTCGGTCTCAGCTTCTTTCGGGTATCCTGATGCTTCTACAGTATCCTTCACAAAAGTAATTATACTGTAAATGGTGTGAAAAGGTCCACACCTAATATATCTTCAATATTCTCTACCCGTGGAGAATGGCTCGGGACAGCTCAGGACTTATATATACGCCTTTGATCTTCCTCTGGTTGATTGTGTGATTACAGGCCCTATTGTTCTCCTCTGCACACCTCACACACAGAGGGAACATGAGTTTGTGATCTATAACGAAGTGCAAGATTGGCATCCATAAGTCGCGGGGGGGTAGCACATCTACGAAAGAAAGTCCGAAATAGTTCTCTTTCAAATTAGCTGAGATGGCAGGCAGGGCGGGACCCACCAGTTTTTCAGGTGCGCCTACGGGGTACGAATTGTTCTTCATCACCTAGGGGTACAAAGAACAGAACTAGTAATGGAGTTTCACGCCCTCTGTAGGTGGAAAAATGTAGTTTGAAGGGGTTTCTGGAGCACCAAACAAACTATCGCCGCAATTGAGAGGATCCGGCACCACTGAACACTTTATCGTGTTTATTTCTTCGCGGTACTGTCCATCTATCTCCAACCGTTCATCATATTCGTGTTCCCACAAAACCTTGTGAGTGAACTGGGAGCTTATAAGTTGATCGCGGGTACGGGTCCATGCGAGACTGTCGGCAGGACATCTACCATGGATATCTCCAATGAGACCACACTCAGGACGTGGGCATCCATGCCACCAGCATCCGTTACAGGAGTACTCCTTCTTCTCACCAGTGGCGGGGTCTTCGCTTAGATCATCCACCCAAAAAACACTGCCATTGACCTTAATGGCCACTTCCCCGTGTTGCGAGCATGTTTTATGGATACACCGGTCTGTTGTCGTAGTTGTATGAGCCAGTAAATAGCTTTATATCCATAACTGCGTGGGTTGTTTCGGGGAATGACGTCTAGTGTGTATTTAGGCATGAAGTTGTTCTTGAACACAGTAAAACACAATGAGGCGATCGTGGTTGCGGCTTGTAGCGGGTCGCCGGACTATGTACATCCTTCTAAAGGCTTGGAAACATACTCTAAGTACGCGTACGTCATTCACACAATAACGCTCAAACTCATACGCTATATTGTAAGGATTATCCTCATTAAAACTGTTGTAGTACTTCTCAAAATCTTCACGCTTACTATCACTCATGTTGGCATAGTTAAAGTAATGTTTGTGGGGTGGTGGTCCTACATAATTTAAAGTGTCGCGAGTGAAGAAAGTGTAAAGGAAATACCCTTTTGAAACTTCGCCGGCTACGCCCATCACCTTGGATAGCTTAGCTAATTTACAAAGTGTGAATAACAAAGTGTCT
Organism: Bathynomus jamesi; assembly: GCA_023014485.1. NCBI lineage: Eukaryota > Metazoa > Arthropoda > Malacostraca > Isopoda > Cirolanidae > Bathynomus > Bathynomus jamesi. Next base: position 933,588 of record JAJOZX010001075.1, on the reverse strand, counting down.
TTAAACTGAACATTACCTCTTATCTGCATCTGGATAAGCTTGTTTCCTCTTTTCAAGGGAACATCTGTAAATATCTCTGAAGATTCGTGTTCAAGCATTTCCTTATAAAGGAAATGAATTGTGTACCAAATTTTGCGGCGTTATGGGCAAGAATATACACAGTCATTTTTTTTAACTGGTTCGCTAACTTGACAATTTAGGACACAAAGAGTTTCACGGGGGTGTCATGTGCAGTCGTTTTAATAATGTTTGTTCGTTTACCACATTTGCGACATTCATCACACTCGAAGTTCATGCACTCGTCACAGATAGTCTGGCTTACAGGTAAACCTGAGATAACCTCTTTTGTTTCAGGATTTGTGTACAACAAATTTCATTACATTTATACTCGAATTTTCCCCAACTGCCCATCATGTGAAACATGGCGCACTCGAAAATTCTCATTTTCCTACACGTCCCATTTGATTTATGGAAATAAAAGTTATTATTGAAAATTATGCGTCTACACACATTACAGTCCCTCTTCTCAGCTTCAACAGCACGACTTTCACATTTGGAGCTTTTACACTGCTCGCATACCATGTGGAAATCCTTACAATGTTTCATTATATCACCCTGCCATATTTTCGACTTTTATCATAACTCACGTAAAGAACCTTTATTTTGCGGATGGGGAAATACGTTGTCCCTGACAGGCCTAAAGTAAGTAGAGGTCTTGTACGTTCTTTCACACTGCTTTTAAAAACATACACAGTCCTACGACCTCATCCAATCCAACTACAGCTGTAGAACATTCATTTTCTGCTCTACCCTTCTCAACTCTTCAGTACCCATATCACAGTCAAACTCGAGCCTGCAGTCTGTGGCCAGTTTACGTGCACGCTGCACTACCGTCGACAACCAAATTTTTTTGGACACTATATTTAGTACAGTAAACATATGAGCGAAGACTATTGCTACAAAGCCGCAACCACGCTTGGAGTTTATATGCTGTCTGTAAATAGCCTGAGAATTGAAGTTAAGTGTATAAAGTGTGGGCGATGTCCCGCAACACGGAAAACGTGATCTATATCTAACGTGAATTGGTCATGTTATTTTCGGTGCTGCTTTGAGAGGCATGCATTATACGAACCAAAATGTAATCTACATCTACAGCAGCCAAACGCCTGTAGGGAATCACTACCCAAAAAACATCTCTATCTCCATCATCTGACCCGAAACCGAGGGACACTCGCGTCCTGGCTTCACGTCCCTCACTGCTCTGAAGAACAAACTTCACAACACGTTCAACTATACATCGCAGTCCGTGATCAACATCGCTGCTATACATGGCTCGCGGGTTGACCCTGACTACATAACGGTTTCTAGTCAGGGCTGGGGTGGGGGTGGCGATGCGCACCTGCTCGAATGTTATGCTACTGTCTACAAAATGAGATGTTCCTGTGGAGGGCACGGATGGTATTGAAAAGGAATAAGGGTTGTGTCGTAAAACTTAGAGGGCTGGGGCTCTATTACTGTGGGTCTAACGACCGACGCACTCTGGGAGCGCTTTACGCCTGACGTGCAAGGTGTTTCAGCAATGTGACTGTTGTCATACACACACTTTCTCCTCGTATTGGCAAGTACGGATGCTACAGTTGTTGCTGGGGGTTCCGGTGCGTTAGCGGGGTAATGGTGCAGTCTGTAGCCTCAACAACAACTACACTGTCGTCGGTACCATCAATCTCATCTGCAATATCTATGATGGAGACATATTGCTGGAAAAGTACGTCATTCTCGTCATCATTCACGGTTTTGGGGAAGAAAAACAAGGCTATAGAATATAAGTAACATCACTTAAAATTTTATTATATTTTGTGAATGTTCCACTTAAGAGTGATGTGTTAGAGATGGATTCTGTAGAAAAATTCAGGTTCACGAGCCATTCTACTTGCATTATATCTGGCCCTACAGGCTGTGGAAAAACCGTGTTTATGTTTAAAATCATTAAAGATAAGAGGGAACTGTTCCTAAATTTTGTGCATCAAGTCATATGGTGCTATTCGACATACCAGACCATATTCAACGAGTACCAAGATGATATTTTGTTCCACAAAGGTGTTTATGATATTTGTTCGATAAAGGGTAACGAGCACACGGTCATTGTAATTGACGATCTCATGCTTGAAATGGATAAAACGTTTGCCGAGACATTTACAGTGTTCTCACACCATCTTAAAATAAGCGTATTCTTCATCAATCAAGATCTATTTTTCAAAAATAGATACATGCGCGATGTATCGCTACCGACGCAATATCTAGTCTTATTTGCACAACGTAGAGATGTAGCACAAATTGTGGTATTACCCAATCAAATGTTCCCGAATTTGCGTAAGGAGTTTTTGGAAGTTTAAAAAGAAGCTACAAGCCAACGTTACAGATATTTGGTTTGTGACCATCACTCACGAAACACGTTTAGGGTGCTTCTAAGAACGAATATATTCCCAAACGAGGTTGAAATGGTGTATATCCCAGAATGACAAAGACGTTAAAGAAATATTGTGAATTAATAAAAATCTATCACCGGCTGCCACGGACTCTCCAACACCTGTCTGTTAAAAATATTGACACCGACTCTTTAAAATGCATCTGCGAAATCTGTCTTAACGCTATAAAATGCAATATAGCAATGAAACCCTCTGAGAAGTCTCGCCTACGTCGTTACATGAACATAATACACGCACTCGCTCGTAAAAGTCAAACTGGGGGGAAGAAAAAGCGAATTATTGTACAAAGAGGGGGTTCATTCCTACCCATCTTATTTTCAGTTTCGGGACGTTTGCTGTCTAGTTTAATATAATGAAGAAAGTAGTCCTGATTCCACACGACGTGTACGCTTCACTACAACTAGAACCCCGTAAAAGTAGGCTTAAAAGAATGGAAAGCAAATTGGTAAACCTATTAAACAGTGAAAAGTCTCCTGATGAGAAAAGAATCGTATACCAAGAAGCTCTGCAGAAATTTCTTCATGAGTACGAAAATTATAAGAAACCGGTGGAGTTTCCCGTAGTTGTCAAACATGTGAACGATACTGTCCATGGTGAATCTGAACAAGTACAGAACAACGATGCGAGTTCGCAACATCTCGAGCATGTATTAAAAACAGTCTCTCCCATACATTGAGGAATAACGGACTAATTCTTTATAATCTATTGAGTGAGGATCCCATTATATAATGGTCCGATACAGTTGAGGTTTTTGTTGAAGGGTCAAAGGTACAGGGTTCGAACATCATTGACATCGTACATGATTTGGTGAGAAAGTAGGATAGGTCCTCAGCAGCAGGATGGGAACATATTAAAGCTAGACTACAGCAAATAAACATCCCAAAAACTCATAGGTAATCTGAACAAGTTAAAAGACTTGGTTCAAGCAAAGCATGTACCACAGCTGAACACGCCTTCGACTACAATGGTGGAGTCTCTGAAGAGGAAGAAGAGACCAAGCAGCAACGCACAACCCTATCCGCGCGCCTCTAAACTACGCAAATGGCTAACATATTAAGAAAAAGCTATTATTACATTTCTAATCCAGCTTCTTACCGGGGTGTTGCGTCAGAATGAGAGAATAAGGAAAAAAGATGTTGAGAGGTTTTTGCTTTTGCATGAGCAGGATGCTTATGCAGTTCATAAGCCGGTGAAAAGGTTTAAAACTACCAAGACTTCAGCGGCCTCGGTTCATTCTATTTGGCAGGCGGTTTTAACAGACATGCAGAGATATTCAGTGTCTAATGAAAGCTACCGTTACATCCTCTAAAATCGAAGGCTAACAGAAATATTAAAGACAGCACTGTTCAAAATTATAACCGAGGGCAGATATGGACTAGCCTTCCAAAGAGATACTTTTCATGAGTCATAACATGACTTGTTCAGCTTATTGTACCAGTTAAAATTGGAGAAACTAAACGATGGAGACTCTACCCTGGACATGTGCTATATTTACAGCAATATTGTGGAACATCAGTTTGTTGAGGATACCTAGACGCGGATGCTGCGCATCGCCCTCTTTCCTAATCATAGAGGAAAGAGCTTGATCATTGCATACGATAAGCCTCATTATGTCAAACTCCCAATTAACATACTAACCAGTATTTCAATATATATAAGAACGATTGAGGGGAAACGTTTTCCATTCGGTGACGGGAGCTTAACAGTCAAGTTTCACTCCCGTCGTACTGCGATAGAATGAACCAAAGGCCGTTTTCAGTCTACCGAGAGATGAGATATCAGTGCGGAAGCGGGATTGAGTCCATTTTTTAAACTATACTGCGTACGACTGTCCCCTTGCTGAAGAGTAGTGCCAGATATCTCGGCAGGACGGCATTACAATCAGGCCTTCACACGGTAGAAGACATAATGGCCGTGGCTAAGCCTAAAGAACCTCTAAAAAAACCACTTAAAACGTACACGGGACGAAATTGTCAAAGATGCAAAGAGAAAAATGCGTGGTTGCGGAAATAAAAACCGGAAGAAGAAGCGCACTGCACGGAGGAAGAAGGAGAAGAATGGGTTACCAACTCGTGGCGTTAAACGTAAAACGTCATAAAAAAAGAAGTGTTCTAAACGCATGAAACCTATGGTTGATCACTTTTTTAACTGAAATAAGCTAAGGACGTTGCGCTCGTGGATCATAGACTGATTGCTACTTGACGAGAGAGGTGTCACTATTTCTGACGCGCCACGGCACGTTTCATTCATCCGTGTAGTTCATAATGTTGTAAATCGGAGCTGGCCCTCTTTGATATGCCCCCCGACCCAAATATCTATATAGCATAGCGATTTTATTGCCATTAATCCGCTAAACACAGCTCGCCGAGTGCTCCTATAAAATTCGTGATCCCGAACTCAGGCCCTTACGTTCTTTACCCAAGCTGTGTATATATTTTCACTAAACTACGAATAGCACATTCAGATGGATCGGATTGCGTAAACGACTACGTCGTATACCCAGAGACCAACTTTCTACACTCCATATTCAGTCAGTGCGACGTGTATTTAAATCAGGTCAACATCTCGGCATGGTCTGGCTACTAACACCTACGATCCTACCTGGAAAATGTCCTCAATTTTTCAAAAGAAGCGAAGGATACCTATTGAACTCCCGAAGGCTATTATCAGGCTAAAAATGAGAGTAGTATAAAGAACAAGTTTAAAAATTCTAAAAAGAAGACTTACGATTGTTATGGACGCCTCCACACAGATTTCACATTCCAGAAGAAGTTGCTTATGAGTGGGATCGATATGAAATAAAAACTCACCTGTACGAGCCCTGAGATTTGTTTAAATCTGGGTGCTGACCAAGAAGAGGGCGCGAAGCCTGTGGTGATTCATATCATGGAGACATATCTCAGCGTACGTCGTGTGAAATTAAGCTCTGCTAAGCAGATGGAAATTGAGAAAAATTTACTATCTGCCACAGTGAAATACTCAATTAATAGAGTTCAGTTTAAGATGTTCACAGTACCTTCAGGTTTAACATCCAAGAAAATAGAAAATGTTGTTCTCGGGGCTCTACCTAAAAGGATATTAAGTGGGATGCAGGAACACGCTTCTGTGAATGGCAAATACAAAACCTGCGTTTAAATTCGAAAATTTCGGCCTTAAAAATGTAACTCTGTATGTCAACGGGGTGGCTTTAGGTGGGACATTGGAACGAGTTATTCTACAGATGACGAGTTTTCACTTTGCTTGAGAGCGTACAGCACCCTTCCGCATAGATTCGGTACTTGCGACGGATTAGGAATCGGCGTAACGCAGAATGAATTCGTCCAGAGCTCGAACCTGTACCCGTTTGACCTCTCCCCCGATTTCTGAGGGAGCATAACCAGACACACAAGTCCCTAGCAGAGCTGAAATATCTCAGTCAGATTAGAGTTCGACAAGCCGCTAGTCGCGCCTATTAGCGTAGTAGTTTACTTCGAGTCGCAAGCTATAATCGCAAGCTCTAACCAAATTTATTGGTGTGTTTGCAAAGAATGAAACGTTGAAATTTCCAATCATGAGAGACTGCAGCGCACTTATCATGAATACAGACGTGAGCAGCGGAGAAGGGATCCATTGGATAGCCGTCTATTTTAAAAATAGGGAACGTATGTACTACTTTAATTCACTGGGCGGTTATCCATGGAATGATGCTAGTATTGTAAAATTTCCTGAACAGTTGCAAATTCCACAAATAGCGTGGAATCCTTACCGATTCTAGAGTTTCTACAGCAATTTTTGTGGCCAATACAGCTTGTACTTTCTCATGCATATTACTCGTGGAGGGAAATTTACAGAATTTCTGCAATTATTCGACTGGTGTAACCCTGAGGGCAATGATAAATATGTGTGTAGGCAGATAAAAATCAGATTCCAATCTGTAATCACTTGATGTGTTGTGTGAAGTTTTATGCGTATATACAGAGTGTTTCAGGAGGAAAGGTCAATACTTCGGGAGGTGATAGTATCGATCATTGTGAGAAAAAAGTTCATAAGAACATGTGTCTAATTCTGAATGGTTACGGAGATAGAGCTGTTTGAATCTACAAATACAAAAGCATTGTTAATGGTAATCAAGAAAGAGAAACCAATTACTGTTTCTATCATGTAATGTTTAAACATTGCCATTTTGAATGGTATCAGATACAGAAATGACAAATTTGTTACAGTTTACAATACGTTTTCGAAAATCCCACCGTCAACCTAATGCACTTTGCAACTGGTGTGCGAAGATCGCGTGTTGTTCGTTTGAGTTGATCTTGACCTTCCTTTATGTGGGCAGCAGCATCCAAAAGGCGCGTGAGCAATTCGTCTCGTGTATCCACCTTTCTTTTGTAAACTTGACTTTTCATCCACCCCCCACAAACAATAATCTAACGGAGAGAGGTCTGGAGACCTTGGTGGTCATTGAATGGGACCACCGCGGGGGAAGGAAGAACTGCGCGCGCATCAGATTCAAACAGCTCTATCTCCGTAACCATTCAGAATTAGACACATATTTATATGAACTTTTTTCTCACAATGACCGATACTATCACCTTCCGAAGTATTGACCTTTCCTCCTGAAACACCCCTGGATAATTGTAACGACAAATAACTTCAGCAATAAATTATTTGTACCAAATATGCACCGTGCGCAGTATAGCTTTTAGTAATATATTGCATAAATTTATAAAATGAATCCCTTAATAATAATTTCTGTAACGATTAAGGATGGGAATCATATTCTGTAACTATTTTAAAATGTAATGGTTGTTAAACCTGTAAGTATATGTAATTATCTGTAATATATCCATTTTTAATTAATTACAGATTTAACAGCCATTACATTTTAAAATAGTTGCAGAACATGATTCCTGTCCTTAATCGTTACACAAATTATTATTAGGGGATAGATTTTATAAATTAATTACAGATTTAACAGTCATTACATTTTAAAATATTTCTTCAATTAAGTCGCATTCTCGATGTTGCTCTCTACAGGAGTGTCGAGTGTTTCGTAAAATTTCTGGTCCTTCACCTTCTCCCACATCATTGGCACTAAGCTGGATTTCCTCCACACCGTTACTGAACATCTCGAGGAAACGCTCCATCTCTGCTCCACTAATTTAAGAGAAAAAAGATGAACAATATTTCAATTCAAATTAAGTTTACGTATAAGTAACCCCTCTATTCGATTAAATCAATTCTTTAAAATTGTACACCGCCTTAGACCTACAGCACAAATTACGATTCAGAGGAAAAATAGACTTCAGAATGGAATGTTGGTAGCCACAGTTTTAACATGATAATACTGATACGGTTTCTTGAATATTATATGTAAGACAGAATTAGACGATGAGCTGAAATATACCGGCTATATATATATATATATATATATATATATATATATAGTATATATATATTATATTACAGTATATATATATATATATATATATATATATATATATATAACAGTCCGTTTAAATTACACAGGAAAATAAACTCTCTCTCTCTCTCTCTCTCTCTCTCTCTCTCTCTCTCTCTCTCTCTCTCTCTCTATATATATATATATATATATATATATATATATATATAAGCAGTCAGTTTAAATTACATTTCACAGGAAAATAAACTACAGATCGAACTGTGACTATTTTAAAATGGCTAATTTATGCGTCAAAATATAATCACTGTTCATTCTTATCCTATTTGAGCAGTTAATTTTGGAGGCTCTTCGTTCCTACCCTGATATATATTGTCAGATCTAAAATAAAAGCTGTGGTACGGCTTGGCGCCCCGCCTTAGACCTACAGACGTCTGCATAATGATTGTTGCTGGCGTTTACCACGCCTTAGACCTACAGACGTCTGCATAATGATTGTTGCTTGCGTTTACCACGCCTTAAAGAAGAATTTTTACAAGTTTTCTTCCTTAACACACAAATATATCTTTTAGGCATATTATGAAAAATATTCAGTTAACCCAGTTTTAGTACTAGTTTATTTAAAAATTCGATTTCCTGTAAGTGGGACGGAACCTGTATTTTGCTACATAAAAGTTTCTTGCAGTTTCTTGAATATTATATGTAAGACAGAATTAAACGATGAGTTGAAATATTCCGGATATATATAAGGGGCTCCAAAAAACCTTAGCCCCCCCCATTTGCAGCTTACATGTTTACTTATATCGAAATAGTTTTTAGTGATTATAAAAATATATAAAATTCTTTATTGCAGGTATTAAAATTACTCTAGCTGATAAAGTGATAATATAATGGCTTCACAATTAATTGGTGATTCGGAGAGGCAACGTGTGATAGATCGCATACGAGCAATAACATTTCGGGAAGCTCGTGATGCTGGAGCTACCTTTATAACACGTTCATGGGTTGCCAAAAAATTGCGAAGTGAGGACTTCGTCAAAAGAAATTGGAATAAAACTTTGGATGAATGTGAAATGGATACAACCAAATCTGGGCCCCCAAATTTGCCACTCTGTCAGGAAACAAAGGATATCATTGAAAGCGATACGCGTAAGCGGAAAAACAGCTGTGCTAAACTTTCTAGAGAGATTGAAGTGTTGAGAGGAATGATCATTAGTGGTGAGATCATTCGACTGTACCGTCATAGGCAAGGTTTAAAGCCTTGGCATAAACTTCCAAAGCCAAGAAAAACTCAACTTAACATCGATGACAGAATGTGGTTTGCCCATTATCTTGAAGATTGGGATGTGGAAGATTTCATGCATTTAGCTGTCTCCGATGAATTTTTTTTTACGTAAAACGTAGGCCTAACTACCAAAATGATCGAGTGTGGGCCACAACACCAGATGAAATCGATGACAATGAACATTATCGCGAATTATTAAAAAGTCCAGACTGTGTTGGTGTGTTTGTTTTGTTCACTGCAAAGAAGCTCATGTGGGTGCTGAAGCCAAATGGTCAGAGTTGGGATGGACAGTATTTTCGTGATATTATTCTATCCCAGCATGTCATTCCTCTTCTAAGAAACCCAAACAATGTTATGGATGTCGATCAGGTCACACTTCTGCACGATAAGGCCCCCTGCTTTAAGGCATTAGCCACTCAACAGTTGTTGCGGAACCATGAGATCGATTTCTTTGGAAATGAAGAATGGCCAGGAAATTCTCCTGACCTGAACGTCTGTGAACACATTGGATCAGTTATAAAGGACAAGGTTGAGTGTCTCTTGTTTCAAGAACCTGCAGCAAATCTATTTTCGAAGGATACAATGACGCAACACATAGAAACTGTTTTAGCAAATTTGCGTAACAATCAAGATCTATTCACGTCACTTTTGGCAAGCTACCCAAAGCGAATTCAGGCTGTCTTGGAAGCCAATGGCGGGAACACCAAGTTTTAATTGTTTCTCAATAAATGCAGGATTAAATTCTCTTTTGTAAGGTATGTTTAGTTTTACTGTACCTCCAATGGTTTAGGCCATGGGCCGGGGGCTATGGTTTATTGGAGCCCGTATATATATATATATATATATATATATATGTATATATATATATATACACACATATATATACGTATATACACACACTATATATATATATATATATTATATATATATATATATATACGTATACACACACACACTGTATATATATATATATATATATATATATATATATATATATATATATATATATATATATATAAGCAGTCAGTTTAAATTACATTTCACAGGAAAGTAAACTACGGATCGATCTGTGACTATTTGACTATTTTAAAATGGCTAATTTATGCATAAAAATATAATCAATGTTCATTCTTATCCTATTTGAGTTGTTAATTTTGGATGCTATTCGTTCCTATCCTGATATATATTGTCAGATCTAAAATGAAAGCTGTGGTACGGCTTGGCCCCCCTCCTTTGATCTGCAGACCGCTGCATAATGATTACTGCTGGCTTTTACCATGCCTTAAAGAAGAATTATTTAAAACAAATTTTCTGCCTTAACACCAAAATATATCTTTTAAGCATATTATAAAAAAATATTCATTTACCCCAATTTTAGTACTAGTTTACTTATTTTTTAAAGAATCCTATATTTTGAGTCAGCCGGAGCCTGTATTTTGCTATTTAAAAGTCGGCAAACATATACTGTCATAAAGCGGTCTAAATACACGTTTATATATATATGTCAAATTTAAACGAGGAGCTGAAAAACGAACATATAATTTCCTACTTACAATTTGTGTGTAGAACAACATGGCACATTCCTAGCAGACAAGGAATCCGACGATTCTCCAGATGTAGGGTTCCACAAACGCTGTCAACCTCTTGGGATGTAAATAGTTCGTGGTTGTCTGCAGTTTGGAACAACAGTACCGCCGATTCTGCTTTGGAGAACGGTAAAAAAATCATTCTCCCTATATATATATATATATATATATATATATATATATATATATATACTCTTGTGAAAATTAATTGGATCAGACGTTCATCAAGAGGCAATAAAAGGTAGTTTCAATGTCAGGCTTTTATTAGCATTCTATTACATATAATGACAGCTCTAATACATTATGTGACCACCATGATTATTCATGAGTAGATTTACACGTTTTGGCATTGAATCTACTAGTTTCTGACAAGTTTTTGATTTCTTCATCATTGTACCAGACTTGAATTATTGCTTGACTTAGCTTAAATCTTGTTGTGCAATCCATTGTCCTTAATCGTGCTTTAACAATTGCCCACAGGTTTTCGATTGGGTTGATATCGGGAGAGTTACCAGGCCAGTCCAATACCTGAACCTCGTTTTCTTTGAAGAAATTGGTGACGGCCTTTGAAGTGTGACAAGGTGCAAGGTCTTGTTGGAAAATGCCATCTCCTTTCGGGTACCTCTTTCTAAGTTCAGGAATTGCCTTTCCTTGCATACTTCGATGAATTCATCATACCTATAACAGGATGGAGTGGTCCAACCCCATAATAGCTGAAACAACCCCAAAACATCTGCTTATCGGGGTGTTTTACGAACTGTTCCAAGTGGCATTCTCGTAAAGGCTCTCCGACCAAACGACGCACATGTTGACTTCTTTGTCCCTGTACAAAGAAATGGCTTTCATCTGTGAATAGAACCTTTCGCCAATCTTCTGTTGTCATATTTATGTTTCTTTGCCCATTTGTATCGTTTTGTCTTCATTTTCGCGGTAAGAAGTTGCTTCAGTGGTCGCTTAGCAAATCTTCCGGCATCAGTGAGTTGCCTTCGCACGGTACTGGAGCTTACCGACGTTACAGATGCTTTCAGATCTTGTTGTAAACCGTCACTTGTCTTTCTGAGATCTTTCCTGCTCTGACGAAGCAGAAACGCATCATCTCTAGGAGAAGTGTTCCTTTTGCGAGTATATTTTGCTTTCCAATTAGGCGATAATAATCCAGTGGTAGCCTTTTGCTTTAGAATCCTTGAAACCGTACTCTGACTGGCGTCATATAATTTAGCAATCTCTCTTTGGCTTTTTGAGGTGTGCTGGTGCAAAGTTAAAATATTGGAGCGCTTTTTCGGTGTAAGATCCATTATTATTAGGGAAGACTACGGTGTATGAAGGCAGAAGTTCAACTGCCACCTGCTACGCATACCACTGCTACACTGCTTCACATACTGCTGCGCATGCACTTTGTTGTTAAATGACTCATAACTAAGCAGTGCTGCCATCTCACATCACAAAATTTTCAATTACAATGATTTTGCGATATTTAGAAGGATAAAATGTCATTTTACATGTAAAAAGCATACTGATCCAATTAAATTGCACAAGGATATATATATATATATATATATATATATATATATATTAGGGTGGCCCTTAGTATATATAGAGAAAAACGAAAGTTGGATATTTGTTTCTCTAACCCCCCCAAATTTGTCCAGTTCCTAGTAAAACCCACGTGTACAAAATATTTTTGAAATCCAAGAATATTTAGAGGTCGCCCTCGTCCGTTGAAGTTTAATCAGGCAGCCAGGTCCCACTTCTTCAACAAGAAGCATTAGCCGCTCGGTAGCGGGGGTCTCGTGGAAGCCTACTCCACTCATTGTCGCCTGGTTTGAGGTGCAAGTGTCGGCTTCTTGCAGTCCGGGAACTGCCGCCTGTGATCAGCGACAACTTCGAGGAGGAATTGCAGCTGCTCCTCTACACGAGTCAACTTCTTGTTGAACTCTTGGATGAGAGCTACTCCTCTCTCCGTTCAGTCGTCGACCACGGCGAAGCTTTCAACGACCCGCAGAGCTTCCTTGAAGGAGTCCTTCGCTGGCCAAGTCTCCGGATCTTTGTGAAGGAATTCATCCGGAAGCTGGAGGCGAGTGAAGAGGGCCTTGGTGTTCCTCGTCACAAATTGCTCAAGGCCCTTCTTCTCATCGACGAAGGCACTCAAGGCGATTCTCGGACGCTTCGGCGGATGGTCGACGGCATCTTCGTCCAAGGCTTGACCATGAGTTTTTTCATGGCTATAGGTACTCTGTCGTCAAAGAAGGCCATCTCCACGAGCTCGTCCGACAGGTACCATAGGTGGTGGGGGTGGAAATCCCTCGATGTGGGTAGCGCATCAGCTTCTTCATGAGATGGAAGTCGTTCGAGGGGGCTCCCACCGCCTGAGGTGTTCCATGCTCTCATGTAGATTACCACGGCAAAAACCGCGAGATCACGCACTCCTCTCTCCTCCGATAGTATCATCCGGAACTGCTCCCGGAAGAGCCACATTTTGTTCGCGTGGAGCACCTTCGCCATCCATCGAGCGCGATGCATTGCTCCGGGAGCTGTGAACTTGATTCCACGCTCTGGTGTGCCTCCAAGGAAGATTGTACTGACCTCGAGGAACTCCCGGTAATCGTCGCGAACATAAAACGTTTGTGTTCTTGAGAAATCGAGCAGTTCGTCCCGCGAAGATGCCACTGAGCTCTCCACGGAGGGATCAGTGGAAGCCGGCTTGAACTTGTCTTAATCAATGAACTGCCAGTGACTCATGAACCTTTTGTACAGGAGTATCTCAGGTCCTGTCGACGATCCCCTGATGGTTGTCTCGAAAGCAGCTCCAATCACAAGTTCCAACACATGGTGCCGACAGGCAAAGAACAGAAGATCTCTGCCAAGTTTCTCCTCGATGAGAGCAGAGGCGCCAGATTGATGACCTGTGTTCGAAGCTGTGGTGTCGAAGCTTAACGCCTGAACCCTGTCGTCGATCTTCCAGTCTTCGAGACACTTGACGACCGCCCCTGCTTGCGCCTCTCCAGTTCCGGATGGAAGCTTTGGAAAACCCAAGAGTTGCTCAACTCCGAGGGCAGACACGAGGACAGGCAAGCGATCAACATGTTCTCAGAATGTCAGATCCTCCATGAGCTTACCATCCCAATGAACGTAAGGGGGACGTCGGTGGAGAACTCCTCCTTCAAACCTTTCGACTGGGCCGAACGATGGGGAGCCCTTTCTCTGTGGATGGAGTTCCGATTGATGTTGAAGTCGATGACATCATGGCCAAAGCTTTCAGCGGCCTCGGTAAGAACGTAGGTCGCATTTCTGGAGATCTGCGTCCGGTCGAGGGCAGCAGCCAGTTGAGGTGTCATAATATTCTTCCTGGCTCTTTTTGGAGCAGCCGCAGCGGCAGCACCCCTAACTGCACCTTCCTTCTCCCGGTCATCATCGGTCTCCTCTGCCGCACTTGACGATGAAGATGATGCCAGCACCGCTCGGCTGGTTGAAGCTTCTTGCTCCTCCTGTGCCCTCTTCTGTTGCCTGGCCTCCTGCTCTGACCTCTTCCGGGATTCCTCGTCCTTCCGGGCCAGTATCATATCCACAGAGCCGATGCAGCTTGGCCTCCCCTTCTGTCGCTTGGCCAGAAGGAAAGCCCGGTCCTCAGGATTCTTCATCAGGACCAGTGCATCCGCATGAGCGATGTCAAAGAGATCTTCCAAGCACTCTTGAAACTCCTGTTCCTTCTGCTGCTGGGATGCACTGGTTCTGGTCTGATGTTTTTTCAGAGCTTTCCACTCCTCGAAGACCGCCTCCAGCTTCTTGATGCAATACTGGTCAGCTCGTGTTGGGATGCTGGCTTTATCCCATAACGCCTTGATGGCCTCTACTTTTTCGCGACTGGCGTCCCGGATGGTCTGTCTTTTTCTTCTCCAAATGGAGGAACAGGAAATGCCCAAAAGTTTGCCGATATGATGGCAATTTAGCGCCCTTGATTTCCGGTTCAACAGAACCGATCAAATACAACTTCTTTCTCGATTCTATCCTGAGGAAAGAAAAAAGGAGTGTTAGATACAACTTCCATGTATATGTACAACTTCCTGTATAATAGTAACACTTAAACTCACAAGGGCGACCTCTAAATATTCTTGGATTTCAAAAATATTTAGCACGCATGGTTTTTCCTAGGAACTGCACAAATTGGAGGGGTTAGAGAAACAAATTTCAAAATTTAATTTTTGAGGGCCACCCTAATATATATACATATATATATATATATATATATATATATACTGTACATGTGTGTGTATATATATATATATATATATATTATATATATTTTCAAAGCACTGTACGAATTATTACTTACAGCATATTGCCTTCTTCAAAAACGGTTGGTAAGGACTAGCGATCTATGTCATCATTGACGAAACTCACCCCGCTGCCGAAATAAAAACACATTTCAGTATACAAAAAATTCGACGAATACAAAATTAACGTTATATATAAAACTTCGAATGCAAAATTATGTCACGTAAAAAAAATTCTCTGTAATCTATGAGAAATCCACACTTACAAAGACACATCGTTACAGCTGTTAGAACTCATTGCGGTTGTAATCAGGTGAAGCTTACACTGGCTAAGAATTAATTATGAATGCTGCCACCAATAGCCCTTTTATATGCCCCCTTTCGAACGACGGACGAGAGAGAAGGAACCACCGACATTCATATCATAGTATTCTCGTTGGGCTGCGTTCGGTGGGCGTGGCTTGAGCCTGTATACGACCAGTGGCATCAGTTTTACGTGAAATAGTATGCGTGATTGGCGATTTCCTCATACGTTCGTAAATTATTACATATATGTATATATATATTTAGTGGTGGACCGGATATCCGCATCCGCATCATTTTTAACATCCGCATCAGCACTTCTGACTGCGGATGTTATGCGGATATTACCTCTAATAAATTATGCAATTTACAATTAAATTAGCTTATAAAGTAGCTTATAAGGCCCAGTCATGCACATTTCATGTAAAGTTTTAATTAGTAATGAACAAATATATAAACCTCAAAATATAAATACCTGGTAACACAGAAAATTGAATGAAACCTGTTTCATTGAAATTTCTGTGGCTGAAACTCTTGAGAAAATTATTATTTTTATCATAATGAAAGCATTAATATTAATTTTAATTCTTATGCATTGCCTGCCATAATAGTAATATCACGAAATTTGAAAAATTGTCATATATTCATAATTCTATATTATATTGATAGATTAACTAAATATCCGCATCCACGGATATTGAAATTAAAGATCCGCACCCGCGGATGTTGAAAAACTGACATCCGGTCCACCACTAAAATATATATATATATATATTTCCACTGTATATACTGTATATATATATATCGAGAGAGGAGAGAGAGAGAGGAGAGAGAGAGAGAGACCCCAAAAATGGAGAAACATTTCCCTCAGATTTTTTAAAATTTAATAAACAGCCGTCGTCGCACGATACCACACAAATATAAATAACTATTTTATATAAATTTTTATGCATATATATATTTAAAATAATAATAGCTAAATTATGTTAATAATGCCTGAATATATTCGAATTGATGATACATTACGTGTACACACACACACACACATATATATATATATATATATATATATATATATACATATACACGTGAACAAGTTTTACTCCAATTCCCCACGCCACGCTACGATTTTGAACAGGGTCGTGTCTGCTATATGAATGTATAGGGGGACAAATGGTATGCCTATATCTTTGTAGAATACTATGCTTAAACACCTAATATATATATATATATATATCGATATATATACGTAAAATTCGGTGTACAAGTCGACGTGGTGTATAAGTCGACCCAAGATTTTTGGTTAAGAAATTCGTGTTTCAAGATATATCCTTTGTATAAGTCGATCCCCCACTCCTCCACTAACCAACCAACCAACCAACCACGTTTACAAGTTTAGTTTACCGCTGCTGCTGCATCAGTTTACCCGCCACCGCATTACCGCATTAGTTTACCCATAATTTTACTGCTATGGAGCCTCCGTCAAAGCGAATGAAGTATGATGCTAGCTTTAAACTGAAAGTAATTGCTTATGCATGTGAAACAAATAACAGTGCTGCAGCAAGAAAATTTGGAATTAATGTAAAGTTAGTGCGAGACTGGAAAAAGAATCAATGTGTTTTAAGTGAAATGCCAAAGTCTAAATGTGCGTTACGAGGCAAAGCTTGTCAATGGCCTGCATTAGAGGATTACTTAGCAGATTGGATAAATGAAAATCGTGAAATTGGGTTAGCTGTAACGCGACCTAGCATACGTATGCAGGCACTTAAGTGGGCCCGATCACACCCAGATGAAAGTGAAGACTTTAGGGCAACAGTGAGTTGGTGTGATCGTTTTATGAATAGGAAGAATTTAGTATTACGGCAGAAAACTAAGATTGCACAAAAATTACCTAGTGACCTAGAGAATAAAATTGTAAATTTCCACAGGTTTATTATTGGACTGAGAAAACAGCAAAATTTCCAGCTAAGTCAGATTGGTAACATGGATGAGACTCCATGCTTTTTTTATATGCTATCAAATAGAACAGTACACTCTAAAGGTTCCAAGACAGTTTTAATAAAAAGTATAGGACATGAGAAAACAAAATTTACTGTAGTATTAAGTTGCCTTGCTGATGGCACAAAGTTGAAACCAATGGTGATTTTTAAAAGAAAGACAATGCCACCATTGAAGTTTCCAGCATGCGTGTTTGTTCACGTTCATGAAAAAGGATGGATGGATGAAAATGGAATTCATTTATGGATTGAAAATGTATCGAATCGGCGCCCAGGCGGATCGGATTGCGTGAAAAATCAATGTTAGTATGAGATGCATTTCGAAGCCATTTAACAGATAGTGTTAAAAAACATTTACAGAGCAATAAAACTGAATCTGTTGTTATTCCTGGAGGTCTAACGTCTGTGCTTCAACCTCTTGATGTATGCATCAATAAGCCATTTAAGGACAAAATGCGTATGCAATGGAATAACTGGATGGCTGAGGGCGAAAAGTCTTTCACAAAAGGTGGTAATATGCGTGCCCCCATCGCTAGATGCTTTATGCAGATTTGTGATAAATTCTTGGGAAGCCATTGGAATTGAAATTGTTAAAAAATCATTCAAAAAATGTGGGATTAGTAATCAAATGGGTGGGATGGAAGATGATTTGTTGTGGAGAGATAGTGATAACGAAGAAGATGCAGTAAACAATTTAAGCGATTCCATTTCAGATTCAGATACATATGGCGACCTTGATCCTAATCCTAACTAAATTTTTAAAGTTTTTTATTGTCTTTTAACCTTTTAACTGTGTTTTTAATAAATAAAGTGTAATTCAATATCTGTATTTGAGCTCATCCTTGATCATGTGCACCAGTTTACCTCTCTTGGATTAAGGTTCTGATTTCATACTTGTTGTATAAGTCGACCCTAAAATTTAAAGATATTTTTTAAGGCTTTAAACATCGACTTATACACGGAATTTTACGGTATATATATATACAGCGTGTCCCTAAGAAATGTATACCCACTTTGTTCGATAATACTAGCTATGAGGATAATAAATATATTACTGTTTATATGTTTTTTAATAAAGAATTTTCTCCTGAATCTAAATATGTAATTATTTTTATTAAAAATTGAAGAACAAAAAAGTTACAGATGTTTAAATTAGAATTATTATTTTCGAGACTTCATGTGCGATATTTTCTAATATTTTTTTTATGGCCTGGCCTGCCTTTTAACCGACTGTTTTGAGATACGTATGTTTAGTGCCTAGCTTAGCCTAGCCATTTCGTTGAGTTCTAATTAGGCAAGACTACAGTTTTGCTCTAACCTTATCTAACATCGAATAACTCTGCGACATTTGTTCTTTTCTAACGACAATTTGAACATCTTAGATAAAGTGTCATTTAACCATGGAATTTGTAAATTTTTTGAATTAACTAATAATTACAACATTTATGCTTCAATATCAACACTAAACATAAGTATCTCAAAACAGTCAGTTAAAATATTAGAAAATATCGCACATGAAGTCTCGAAAATAATAATTATAATTTAAACATCTGTAACGTTTTTGTTTTTCAATGTTTAATAAAAATAATTACATATTTAGATTCAGGAGAAAATTCTTTATTAAAAAACATATAAAAAGTAATATATTTATTATCCTCATAGCTGGTATTATCGAACAAAGTGGGTATACATTTCTTTGGGACACGCTGTATATATATATATATATATATATATATATATATATATATAAAATGCATATTATTTTCACTAATGAATTTATTTATTACACCGGTCTGCATGAAAATCGATTTCTTTATTTTGAGTTGTGATTATGAAGCGGTTCGCTCCGCTGAATTAAAAAATGCTACCAGTTTTTTTCTATCACCCACAGTTTTAAAGTTATTAGCAAAACAATTCTGGGGCGTTTTGTAATTTTTTACCTTTTTTATCTTTAATTAATTTCGTTTTTTCATATTTTTCAGATAGATAATTCTAACATTACGTCTTTAAAATTTTAATAATGGCTTCTAGAGGATGTACCCATAGTCCAGACATATTTTGTTATACTTCTGGTCGGTATGTTGTTGTAAAACAAAGGACAAATGTAACGACCTTCATTAAGAGAGCTTATCATGCTTATTTTGGAATTAAATTAGGAGATCAAGACAAAAGTTGGGCTCCACACAAGGTTTGTCTTACGTGTGTTGCGGCACTAAGGAATTGGAGCAAAGGTAAAAAGAAAAGTTTGCCATTTGGGATCCCTATGGTATGGCGCGAGCCTAGAAACCATACCGACGACTGCTACTTCTGTTCTTGCAATGTTAAAGGTTATAATGCAAAGAATAAAGAGAGCCTTCAATACCCAAGTATTCCATCTGCAATAAGGCCGGTACCCCATGGTCCAGAAGTTCCTATTCCCCACCCACCCGAGAGTCTGGATCAATACAATTCAGATTCTGATTCAGCTCCAAATCCAGACAATGATGATGTTTATGAACAGCCAACAGCTGACCGAGATCCTCCTAAACCATTAACCCAAGCCGAACTAAATGACTTAGTCAGGGATTTGAATCTGCCTAAGGACTCTCCAGAACTTTTGGGTCTAGATTGCAGGAGAACAATTTATTGGCATCCGACACATACTTCGCTTGGTACAGAAATCGTGAGAAAGACTTCGTGCCTTTTTTCGAAGATGGTCCCTTGGTATTTTGCAAGGACATCACAGGATTAGTGTGCAAGCTAGGCATCGAATACCAAACCAGTGACTGGAGGTTGTTTATAGATTCCTCTAAAACCAGTCTAAAAGGAGTGTTACTGCACAACAGTAACAAATATACATCAATCCCAGTGGCCCATTCTACTCATTTAAAAGAGACCTATGATAACATGAAACTGCTTCTGGAAAAAATTCAGTATCAAAATCACAGATGGATATTGTGTGGGGATCTCAAAGTCCTTTGCATGTTACTTGGGCAGCAATCAGGATACACTAAGATGCCATGTTTCATCTGCGAATGGGATAGTCGAGCACGTGACCAGCACTGGAAGAGGAGGAAAACTTGGCCTCCTGGAGAGAATCTTACCCCAGGATCAAAGAACATTTTACATGAACATCTAGTTGAACCAAATAAAACCCTCTTACCACCCTTTCACATTAAGTTAGGCTTGATGAAGCAGTATGTCAAAGCATTGAATAGAGAAGGTGAGTGTTTCAAGTACATTTGTTCAAAATATCCAAAGATTAGCTACGAGAAAATAAAGGAAGATGTTTTTATAGGTCCTCAGATTAGAAAGTTATTGACAGACGATCATTTCCTGAACACAATGACCAATAAAGAAAAAGAAGCATGGC
Organism: Bathynomus jamesi; assembly: GCA_023014485.1. NCBI lineage: Eukaryota > Metazoa > Arthropoda > Malacostraca > Isopoda > Cirolanidae > Bathynomus > Bathynomus jamesi. The sequence continues at coordinate 912,910 of JAJOZX010001075.1, read as the reverse complement.
TTGGTTTCAAAGATGCTGTTGAAAACTTCTTGGGAAACTACAAAAGCCAAAATTATGAAAGACTGGTGGAAAATATGCTTAAAAAGTTTTGCGCCTTAGGCCGCAACATGAGCCTGAAAGTTCACTTCTTATTTTCGCATCTTGACCGTTTTCCAGAAAATCTCGGAGATGTCAGTGAGGAGCAAGGGGAACGATTTCACCAGGACATCAAAACCATGGAAAGAAGATATCAAGGAAGATGGCATACAAATATGATGGCGGATTACTGCTGGTGTCTGCAACGAGATCAGCCTAACGCACAGCATAAGAAAACATCAAAGAAGCACCGGTTTAGTCGCCATTAGTCAGATCTACCTTCGTAGTCCTGAAATGTTTGCAAGTAAAGAAGGTAAATATAAGCACACCGGACAAAAAATTAGTCACCCCTCTCAGAATGTACCTAATAACGTGTGACGGCGCCTCTGGCCTTGATAACCGCACGAATCCGGCGAGGCAGAGACTCTACGAGGTTGTGCATGTACTGAACATCGATTTGCTGCCACTCGTTCATCAGCCGGTCCCGAAGTTCCGCCAGAGTCCGTGGGTGTCTATTCCTGTGCTTCACTTTCTGTTTCCAGCCTGAACAACACCTTCGACGCATTCAGGATTAAAAGCTTCATTGGACCTGCGATGTACTCGTCGCCTCCCATCATTGGAGAACAAACAAAAACGGGACTCATCGGACCAAATTACACGTTTCCAATCTGCCGCAGTCCAGTTTTTGTGCCTCTGAGCCCATTTATAACGTGCCAATTTGTGACTTGCTGTTAACAGCGGCCTCTTCCGTGGTACCCTGCTCCAGATGTCCATCGCATGCAGTTCTCGTCGCAATGTCCGTTCGGAAATTGGTCGCTGGAGAACCTCATTGGTTTCTTGGAGCAATTGTTCTCTGGTTTGAAAACGATTTGCAGTTACTAGACGAGAAACATGGCGACGGCCCCTATTGTCGAGAATTGTTTTCCGGCCACAGTTACGCTGTCGATTGTCAGTTGATTGCGAACTACACCATTCATTGTAAACTCGCTGGACAGTACGCGTTGACACACCAACAAATTGGGCTACTTCAGACATTTTGTGTCCGTGGGCTCTGCCAAACACGATGGTTCCTTTTTGCCACTGAGTAACGTCTGCCTCATGACCCATTTTGAAGACTATATCCAACACACACTTTGTTCTTCACCACCTCACGAAACAGATCTGATCCTGTGTGCTACGTCACCGCTACTTGTCACTTACCAATGCTACATCAGCGCCCTCTGTGTGACCTTGAACTTCCTACTATCGGTGCTATTAGGGGTGACTAATTTTTTGTCCGGTGTGCTTATTTTGTTTCTTTCAGTTATTTTTTTATTCTTTCATAAACAAGCAATATGCTTGTCCAAGAGCTAGGAGCTATTTAATTCTGCTTTAATTAGGTTTTACTCTATCACCTAAAGATTTCGTGCTACAAGGGGTGTTGTAATACCTCATCTGTCCCCAAATGTTAACCACCCATTGATGGGAGGGGAGAGAGTATTTTGCTGGGAACGGGACTGGTTGTTATATATATTTACCCTACATTATTATGTAAGCGTTACTGTAGTCTATAACAACAAAATTTATGGTTTAGCATGTGCAATCCAATGTTGGTCTCGATAAGATGGTTCACATTTGGGGATAAATGGGGGGTTTATGACACACCCTGTAGTAAGAAAACCATACGTGATAGGGAAAAACTAACTGTATTGTTGAGATCAGCGCACTCAAATTATATAGAATCACCAACTAGTTTGTAAAAATCGATCGACAAGTTTTCAAATGTGTACTGGTGTTATTAATATAAATTTAGAAATATATTTTGAAATTGTATAGTTAGCGTACAAATTTGCTTTTAAGAGATTATATACAGTATATACATATGAGCATGAGAAAATTATCTCTCTTCGACCATTCTTTTTTTCCTTTCCCCTTGTAACGAGTATTTTGAGGCTTCATGATTGTGTGTATATATATATATATATATAAGAGGGATGAGTTTTAAGGGGAATGAGGCAATGTTTTCAGAGTTTTGTTCCAACTTAGCGCGTAGGCGCCGAAGTGCCGCCAAAAATTGTAAACTATCGGTCATCTTTATTTATAACCTAATTGCTATATGGGGAGTTTAAATAAGTCTCTCATCTTGTTGCATGCAATGTTGCAAGATGCAATTGCACTCGGCCTTTTTGCGGATATACTACTGAACACCATCAGGATCATAAGCCCTCCTAGAGTTGAACCCAGATAGTGCAAAAAAAATATCCTCGGAAGAGATTCTAATTCCAGACATACTGCAATATAGTCGAAGGGGGGAGATGGAGGAGCAGAACCGGAATCGTCTATGGTTGAGTCGGAAGCGAAAGTTTGAGCGAAGAGTTCAGCTTGTCAGGAGAAGAGACGGAAAATGAGCCGTCAGAATGGAAAAGAGGAGAGAAAGAAGAGGAAGAAAAGTTGTTGGAGAGATTTTTAGAGAGACACCAGGTAAAACGAGAAGAATTAGAATTGGATAGGCTTTCACATTATTGTCTGATGAAGGAATGTTTAGCGAGTCGAAGAACAGATTTTGCACGATTTCGGGAAGAAATATAAAGCGAGTGAGAGTCAGGAGTTGGATAGCGACTGTACCTTCTGAAAGCATCCTCTCTGTTGCGGATAGCATTAGAACAAGTAAAGTTAAACCAAGGTGTTTTTGCATCAGTAGTAGGAATAGTATATGGAATGTACGTCTCAGTGCCAGAGAGAATCACCTCTGCGATGCGCTCAGCACACTCGGAGGGGCCTTGGCCACGGAAATGGTAATCATTCCATGGGAAATCACAGTACTGCTAAGGGCCTCCCAATCAAAGGCGCAAAGTGCCAAAGGCGTCTCCTCTTGTGAGGATCCAAAGGTCGGATTGGAGTGATAGCACAGAAAACAGATATAAGAGTGTGGTCGGAGGAGCCCAACAGAGAAAAAAGTTTGACAGAGTAAGAAGAAGGATGAGGGGTGAGAAATAAATCCAGAATGTTATGCCTATTTCCAAGGCGATCGGGGATACGAGTATGGTGCTGTACAATCTACTTTTGGTCATTTAGGAAAGAAAAGTTGTAAGCTAGTTCACCAGGGATGTTAGTGAGATGGGAGGAAAGCCAAAGGTGGTGGTGAACATTGAAATCCCCTAAAATGGAGATTTCAGCAAAGGAAGAGCGGGATAGAATTATTCCATTTTGGAAGTAAGGTAGTCAAGGAATTTGGATAGTCAGTAGAATTAGGAGAAAGGGTAAACAGCTCAGATGTATGTAGTTTGAGAATGACATGTAATCCGTAGCCAGATGGTATAGAAATCGGAAGTTTCGAGTTCGGGGATAGAGAAAGTATGAGGGTACAGAAAAAGGGTTCCTGTGAGTCGTTCCAGGCACCTGAGTTTCAGTGAGGAAAAGAAGATGAGGTTTAGAGGAGAGGTGTTGTTGAACATATTGAAAATTTGAGAAAAGGCCACGAATGTTGTAGAAATTAATGAAAATTGAATAAGGTAGAGGCCCAGAACATCTCCAGCCCCGCTACCCCGGTCTGCATTTCCGGTATCGGCAGCGAGGGAGCCAGAAGTGGGAACATTTATGGTCTCCTCCCAAGGAGACTTCCAGGCTCTTCAAGTTGATGCCATTTTTTTTTAAATTTTGAAAAGCTTATGTAGTGTGTAAAATGCATGTTTATGTGATGAGAAACAGGGAGAGAAGTGTGTGTTTGAGAGCATGTTGGACTGCTCACAGGGTAGATGAGACACGGAAGAAGATCAGCTAAGGATGACAGTGACAGGAGAAACGGGAGTTCCAGCACTCCCTACCTTCTGTCTACTGTCCCCCCCCCCCGAGTACTTCCCTGGTCGATTGGTATCTACAGTCTCCTTCGTGTGTGTGTAATATATATATATATATATATTGTAAATAGAGCGGCGGCAAATTTTTTCCAGGGGCGGGTCTTTTATATATATATATATATATATATATATATATATATATATATATACTATATCATATCATAGTGATTATTCAATGTGGGGGTATATTCAAAGATAGGGTCAACGGCCAGAAACCTCAGGACTTCGATCACACGATGACTTTGATACGGCAAGAGTTCGAGCGTTGAATAATAACAAAGAACTGTGCTGCCCTATTTGTTGTTCAGTGGTTCAAAGATACAACGTATGTATTGAACATGATGAAGGACACTTTGAATAATTTCTGTAGTAAATGATAAATATTATTTTTCACAAGGTGATTCCATTATTCTCGGTAAACCGACTTATGCCGCACCCTATATATATATATATGCTGCAAACCCACAAGGAAAAAGAAAAATGATTCCAAGGCCTTTTGTGTATTCAGAGCTACACCTCGTCAGGGAATGACGAGGTGTCGCTCTGAATACACGAAAGGCCTTGGAATCGTTTTTCTTTTTCTTGTGGGTTTGCAGCATTCATTCATTTCACGTGTTTAATTGTGAAATTCATCCCTATATATATATATATATATATATATATATATATATATATATATATATATATATATATATATTAGAGATGCAACCCGGTTTTAAAAAAAACCGTTTTTAACCGATGATGAAAATTTTTAATCATCACCAAAACCGACGATAAGAACCGGTTTTCACATTTTTGCGCAAGTCTCCGATCACTTTGGTCCATTTTCTATGAAACAAACGTTTCCAAACGTTTTAAAAAATAGTAATTACGTTTTGCATCGTTTCGTATCGTTTTTGGTTTGTTTATAAGTGTAAATAATTGATGCTTCAGTCTTGAATGTTATGTGGATGATTGCACATTGATCAGTTAAGATTCTAAGATTTAATACTCCATCATGTCAAAGAAATCAAATGCTTGGTATCATTTCACTCGTAAGAATAAAGAAGAAGCAGAGTGTATGACATGTCACAAAGTTTTAAAGTGTTGTGGAGGTTCTACTTCAAGTTTATCATCCCACATGAAAAATATTCATGGCATAAACATCGACCAGATAAATCAGCCATTGAAGAAACAAAGAACAGTGGAAGAGTTTGTGCAAAAAAAGTCCAAGGAAGAGGAAATTTCGAAACTTGCGTGTATAGATGGACTGAGTTTCCAATCAATTGCTAAAAGTGAATTCATTCAAGAAAGCCTAAGAAAGATAAAATACGACAAGCCTCATCCAACTTCCCCATAATGGTGTCAGAAAAATGGTGCTTAGTTTTTATGAGAAAAAGAAACATGAATTGGTCAACTACTTCAAGAATCAGGTGAGACAAGGAATCCGATATTCATTAACTATGGATGAGTATACATCTTTGCAAAACCAAAGATATATTAATATTAATGTTCATGATGAAAATCAACATTGGTCTCTTGGTCTCATGAAAGTAAATGGTTCTCTCGATAGCACCAAAACTATTGCAATCGTTAGGAAAAGATTGGAAGACGTTGGCTTGGACATAGATAAGCATATCGTGGGTTGCACCACCGAAGGTGCCTCAGTAATGGTCAAATTTGGAAGAGAAATAGTACCTGATCACCAGCAATGCATTGCACATGCTATATACATCTCGCGGTTTCGGATATCTTGTATTAAAAAACTGCTGAAAATTCAGTTGAAGGGGAAAGTGACCCTACCCCTGAAGATGAAGCCATCGAAGAAGATGAACACTCTGCACATGAGTTAAGCGAAGATGAGTGTGAAATTTTATGCACTGATACAATTTTTGAGTCCGACAGAGATGACGTAATTGTTCTGCCAAAACTTCGAGAAGATTACTTAAAAGTAATAAATAAGGTGAGAAAAATCTGCCGCATATTTCGAAAGTCTCCTTTGAAAAATGAGAGATTGCAGGATTTGGTCAAAGATGAATTTAATGGAAAGGAAATGAAGTTTATCCTTGATTGTAGAACGAGGTGGAACAGTCTTTTGGCCATGATAGAAAGATTTTTGAAACTCAAAAATTGCATTCCAAAGGCCCTCAGAGTGATACGCTCAACAGAGACGATTTCAGATGAAGAATGGAATGCTCTAAAGAGCCTCTTTGACACGCTTCGTCTACTCGAAATTGTTTTGAAGGGACTCTGTTCCGAAGATGCAAATTTGGTCAAAGCTGAATCTTCCATGAAGTTCATTTTGGATAAATTTGAAAGCAAAAAAAATCCTTTAGCTTTTGAGCTACGACAGTGTCTCATTGATCGCTACTCATCGAGAAGACAAAAAGAAGCTGTCGCCTTGCTGATTTTTCTCCACAATCCCGAGGTCTTGAAAAATTAATCATAAGCACCGTTCCTCTTTCCTTCAAGACAAGCACTTAAGAAGTATGCGGATCATACATTTAAGAGGCTTTTTCCAGAAGCTTGCCAGATTTCAGAAACAGACGATCAAGTCCAATCAATTGCTTCGAAACTCGAAGATTCACAATGCAACTCAGGTCGTGAAGTAAATGATGACGATCAACTTATGAACGAGTATATGTGTGAGATCAACAAACTGAAAATGAAACCCAAGAAAGATTCTTCTGAGACCTTTGACGTAAACAATGAATTCAAATATTTTGAAGCTACTTTGAATAGAAGCGAAAATTTGGATCGAATGTACGAGGCGTTGCTTACAATAAAAGCCACCAGCGTAGAGTCCGAGAAAGTGTTTTTAGCTCCTGGTTTATTCGTCACAAAGATTCGATCAAGAATGTCAGATCAGACACTTAATGCTCTTTGTTTTCTCAAGTGTTATTTCAAAAATCAAGTCCGATAATAAACTTTTTAATTCAAATGTTATACATACTTGATTGAATCAATTACCGGTAAAACCTTATTTCTGTTTAATATTTTGATAATTTACCTCCCTAAAAAGCATACAGAATCCCATCGGTGAAAACCGGTAAAAACTGGCTTTAAGAATATAGCGACGGTGAAAACCGGTTTTACACTTTTCGGTTATTTTCCATCCCTATTATATATATATATAACGGGTGGGCCAAAAACAACTATTACCCAACTTTTGAAAAAATATCGTGTCTCACCCTGTATCTTCATCTTACTGTTGAGGCCGTATTTTGTACCCATATTTTTACACTTTCAAACGCTGGCTTTGAATCTAGATTCGATGCCCCAGGAGTAAAGGTACAAGCTCACAACTGGAGGGAGGTATCAGAATATGGTGCTCATTGAAAGGCGGTTAAAATCAGCAACTGATACTTTCAGATGACAGTCAGTTTCTCCATAAATAATTAATTTTCCTAATTTTTACACAAAATAATGAATTTATTTCCTTTTTCATTTCAGACCATCATTCTGTTATAGATGGTGAACAAGTTGGAAGATGAAGCATTGATATTGAACCTGCGTAAGGAGAAACACTTGAGTGCAAAACGAATGAAGAAAGAGTTTCCAAATAAACGATGGACGATACCTGGACTTCAGTATCTCAAAGAAAATCGATATCACAGGGTCGACAAAACGAAAAGGCAGTGGAAGGCCAAAAACATCACGTACTGAGGAAAATATTGACACGGTTTCATCCATGATATGCAGTTAAGAAGAACGGCTCAACACCCACAAGTCCATTAGAGAAATTTCAAAAACTACTGGTACTTCTCGCTCTAGTGTTCGTCGTATAGTAAAAGATGATCTGGGTCTTAAATGTTTTAAAAGGGTCGAAATTCATAAGCTCTCTGCATCAAATAAGCAAGCAAGAGTTAAAAAATGTCGTGCTCTGTTAGATCGATCCCCAGACAGAGAAGTGTCGAAAATATGGTTCAGCGATGAGAAGACCTTTACGGTTGCTTCAACAATAAACACACAAAATGACCGAGTTTATGGAAGACAGGACAAAAATCTATCAGTCTAGAATCTAGATCGACTTTTGCAGGGACGTCGATAAGGGAGAAGTCAAGAATGGCGAGCAAGGTTGCAAGCGTGCATTGATAATGGAGGAGGGCACATTCCGCATAATCTTGGACTCAATTAGGTAACTGTATAGAAACAGAAAGTTTTTCTACCCGTGTATGTATAATAGCGAATCACAAAATAATGGTTACAGTTAGCAAAAATCCAACTTCAACACGAGATAGAACATGAAATTCTATACACGACACATATATTGATTGTACAAATAACATGTGATAAAGGTAAAATTATATTGTTTAAAATCAGGGTGCTCCTTGTCACTATGCCAAAATTGTTCAGGATTATCTAAATGGACGTTTTCCAAATCGCTGGATCGGACGCGGAAGCAACAGACCTTGGCCAGCGAGATCACCAGATTTAACCCCTTTAGATTTCTTTGCATGGGGCTTTATCAAATCGCACGTCTATCAGACGAAGATTACGAGTCTTGAAAACTTACGTACACCTATACGAACTGCTGCAGATAACATAATTCCGCAAATGCTCCAGAATGTGTTTAGAAATGCTGCGGAACGATTTGAGCTGTGCAGGGATACTGATGGGCGTCACGTCGAATCCTACTCTTAATTATTTAATAAATGTTACCACTTTATCATTTTATGATTGAATTCCATATAATTTCCAAGTGCTTCACAAAAATAGATCCGAACTTTATGTACACCCTGTATATATATATATATTAGTGGTGGACCGGATGTCAGTTTTTCAACATCTGCGGATGCGGATTTTTCATTTCAATATCCGCGGATGCGGATATTTAGTTAATCTATCAATATAATATAGAATTATGAATATATGACATAATTTTTTAAATTTCGTGATATTACTATTATGGCAGGCAATGCATAAGAATTAAAATTAATATTAATGTTTTCATTATGATAAAAATAATAACTTTCTCAAGAGTTTCAGCCACAGAAAATTGAATGAAACGAGTTTCATTCAATTTTCTGTGTTACCAGGTATTTATATTTTATAAAGGTTTATATATTTGTTTGTTCATTAATTAATACTTTACATGAAATGTGCATGACTGGGCCTTATAAGCTACTTTATAAGCTAATTTAATTGTAAATTGCATAATTTATTAGAGGTAATATCCGCATAACATCTGCAGTCAGAAGTGCGGATGCGGATGTTAAAAATGATGCGAATGCGGATATCCGGTCCACCACTAATATATATATATATATATATATATATATATATATATACAGGATGATGCGAAAGTCGCGCATTATAGGAATTTTCAGTGTTGATTATATTATTTTTTTCTTTTAGGTAGGGGATGGCCACGAAATTAAAAATAGTCGATAAGGTGAGCTTGGTTTTAATGCATGGAATAGCAGATACTACAAATCGATGAATCGGTGCAGAACTTAAATTGTGGCTTTGGGGTATCTCAGTTGCCCTTAAAGTCACTCGGGCATCATGATACGGTCGACGCTTCAGTTTGTTAGCCGATAAAGCGATGAATAATGAATGATAGCTTACATAACACTTTAATTGATAACTAATGGGAGTGGATCAACCGGCCTAACGCCAATGGTTTTATGCGTATAGCATGGGTAATATCAAGTAGTAGAATCCTCTTGGGTGTTGCTCGACTCGAGTTTTTATATCTTCGAATCTCACACATGCGCATTGGACTCACGTCTTTAGGGCTTGGCACTATTCTCGCGCGTACCGGATGCGGCGAAACATTCCCTCCAAGAAAGGAGCGGTTATTCTATAACATATATATATATATATATATATATATATATAAAACTATATATATATATATATATATATATATATACAGGGCGTCCCAAAAAAATGTATACACACTTTAACAGCTGATAGCTCAATTGATGTTTCTTTCTTTCCAAGTTAAACCCATTAGAATTAATAATGGCAGTCAGACTAAGCTTTGAACAAAGGAAATTCATTCTAAAATGCTACTGGAAGTGTGAAAACGCAGTTGAAGTGCAAAGACAGTTTAGGAGGGAGTTTCAAACAGATCCACCAACGCGACTTACCATCACTCGAATTAGAGATAAGTTTGAAACCGATGGAACTGTTCAGAATGTCCACAAGAAGCGTTCCGGAAGACCACGGACATCGACAAGCCCCACAAAGCAAGAAAGAGTACTGGAAACGTATCACCAAAGTCCAAGAAAATCTGTGCGGCAAGCGAGTCGTGAGGTAGGAATTTCAGAATCGTCTGTCCAACGCATTTTGAAGCGCTGTCAATGGAAAAGTTACATTCCAAGATTAGTCCATGCTATTAATGAAGATGATCGGGACCGAAGAGTGGAGTATTGCGAGTGGTACTTGGCACGATGTGGATGTGGATTGGACGAAGGGGTTTCGTAGAATACCCTCCGCGTTCACCAGACCTCACACCACTAGACTTTTTTTATGGGGATACTTAAAAGACAAAGTCTACGCTATAAAACCTGCAACAGTCGCTGAATTGAGAGCAGCCATTGAACGAGAATGCACACAAATACCAAACGAAATGTTTCGTGATGTTTGCGATTCCATTGCTTCGCGTTATCAGCAGTGCCTGGACCAGAACGGACGTCAGTTTGAAAACAGGCGTTGACAAAACAATTAAATAATGTCTGTAGATTCTATTACATTTTGAAAATGAAATGTATTTTAATAAACACTGCCTTTATAATTATTTAAAGTGTGTATACATTTTTTTGGGACGCCCTGTATATATATATATATATATATATATTAGTTATAGTTATAGATGTGTATATATAAATAAAAGGTTATATAAAACTTACATATTGATATGCATTCTTATTCGTTGTTCCCTAAATAAAAATTGGAAACGCCTTGAAGACATCATAGCAAATTTAGTTATTACTTGTTCATTAAATAAATGTTTCTTTTTTTAACTTTATCTTCATGCTCTCTCATCATATAGAGCCCATCCAGTTTGTTTCCGCTCATGGTGGAACGAATCCAGGTTTTTGCTCTTCTTAACTTACTGAACGATCGCTCAACCACTCATGTAGTGAGCTGGCAGAGCTTATCTTATCTCTACAGCTCTGGCAATAGTTGGGAAGAATTGCTTAGGATGCTGCAACAAATGAAATAAAGCAATTTTAATTTTATCGCGTTTTATTTGCCAATATTTTATATCATAACTTCACTCCTTTGAAATTACCTATTTCATAAAAATTGTAAATATGGTCGATCAATTTGGCAAATTCAGTGGGACTCATCTTTTTTCATATTATTTGACTGTAACTGAGGTGAGCAAAACTAGTTCTATTTTGTTCTGAAAACCTTTGCGTCAGAAGCAATTAATGAGTCCGAGTAAGGAATGAAAACTGCGAGGCAATAATATTCTCTGGTGATCTAAACTAGGTAGTTTGGTCTATAAGCTTGTCGACAAGCTCAACGTAGAATTGTTATCTCTACTCCTAACTGCGAAGCAGTTTCATTTGCAACGTCTAAAATTTCTTTGAATGTAGAAGTTGCATTCAATCTGCGATCATTAAATAACGTGCAAAGTTCTTGTGTGCGCTCGTAAACTGAGTGCAATTCTACCATGACTCCATGCGAATTATTAGTTAGGGCTCTACCACTGCGCTGCATTTGGCTATAATTCTGAAGCAAATAATAAATACGGATGTAGTAATTGAAAATCCTGTTGTCTCGCCTCAACATCTGTGGATGAAGTGAGAATCTAAGGCTTCCATTCTAAGAACATGGAAAGAATATGCAAGCTTTTATACTTTCGTGACCACCTTGTCTCACAAATAGAAAGTATATTCGGTGAAAGTTTACATCTAAGTACATTTTCACGAAAAAAAAAAATCTGCTTACAGTAATTGTGGCTATTGAATTTTAAATTCAAGCACTTGATTTAAATCATCCACAACAAGATTTAAATTATGAGAAGCACAATGATAAAACAAAGTTTTAGGATACTGATCCCTTATACATTTATTAACACCAGCATTTTTGCCTGTCATTGTAGCGCAACCGTCATAACCTTGACCAACAGTTTTATAAGATCAAGACCAACCTCTCTTAAAAATCACAATAATTTTTCAGCAATTGCTTTTGTATTTAATTCTTTAAGGGAAGAAAAGCCTAAGAATTCTTCGCGAACACTGGAGTCCTTACTTTTAGTGACAAGTACGAATACCTTGCGATAGCTGTTCCATAGTTTCATCTGCAGTTCCGCAGTTTCATCTGTTAATACTGAAAATGCATGCACTTCATTAACTACTTCTACTACCCCTTCCTTAATATTTGACCAAAAACGTGTGATTTCGTTTTGAGTTTGACAGGACAGGAGTGTACGTTTAGGTGCAGAGTGAACATGTTCTGTAAGAACGCAGAATCGCCGGATTCAACATGAAAATAATCATTGAAGACCAAATAGTTATGAAGTTTTTCCTCGGAGATGCAAGTCGTGACTCGCACAGAAGACAGTTGAAAGGCAAAAAAGAAAAGTCTGCTACATGCCGCGTCAGGGACCTGGCATGTAGCAAACTTTCCCTTTTTGCCCTTCATTATTGTTGACACAATTGGGAAAAACTTTTTGTGGTTAGATTCAGTTTTATTGTGAAGAGCGGTATTAATTTGTTGAGAAACACTTAATTTTTGGTTATCACTTATATCTAAAAAGTTCTTTGAACTTTATAAGGCTTCTTTATGTCACTGAGACTAGATATGCTCTTTACAGCAATTATGGAACTCTATGAATTTAGTGAAGGCACGTGCCACAAAAATATCTTGAAAACTACGATGAAATTTTGGACAAAATAATACACAATATCGACGCAGTGCCCCTTTCTTTATTTGTGAATAAACAAGCCATGGGAACAATCGGTATTAGAGAGTCATTGTGGATGTAAAGCTCATTTTGTTTCCTCAACGTCTTCTTTAAAATTGTGAGGCAGGCGGCACCCATGGGTTTTTAAGTAACTCGTATCTCATATTATCAGTTAAGTGGTGTATGTACAGTTATAGCTAAAACGTTACCTACGTCTACCTTAGATATAGTCCAATCCAATATTCATCCTGCAAAGAATTAGTTGAGTTAAAAATGTAGACAGGCTGAGAACTAGGCCTAATTTTATTCTCAACACAAGCACGAGACTTATTTTGAAAATCAATTTTAAGGAAGGATATGCAATGAAATAATATGTAATTCACAATAGTACAACAGTATCATTATTAGGTAACTATAAACTTATATTTATGCTAATGAACCCTTTATACCCTCTCATGTTCACCTATTCTTTATTAAAGGTATTCTCCAAATATTGTTCCCTTTTTAATATTTTAGCACTGACGATGGAAACCACTTTCCGAGACGTTTGCAAATAAAATAAATATGTGCGATAATCATGCATTACAGTATACTTAGGTATACTTTAGGTGAGTTTGAACGACGGTTCAGGATCGACCTGCGGTCGACCCCTCTGCAGCATCCCACCTCATTTGCGGTATTTGGTGAAGGAGGGAATTGCTGTTTGATCTCCTCCTGCCCTCGTAGCCAGCCACGCATGACTGGTCAGAGACTTTGTACAGGAATTTGTCCAGCTGGTTCTTGAAGTTATTCAGGTCGGTGTGCTGGAGATTCCTCACTTCTTTTGGTAGGACATTGAAAAGCTTTGGGCATCGTATTCTAAGGGTATTTTCCATCCTCATTTTCATGGCCCCTTCACCCACCGCAGCTGGGGCCGTACAAAATCTGCCTCTTCTCTCATTCCAGTTTGTTTCTACTTCATTTGACAGAGCCCTCGAGTATTTTCCAAATGTATATTATTCTGTACCGCTCGCGCCTTCTTTCGAGAGAGGAGAGTTTCAGGTATTTGTAGTCGAGACCAGTAGTCTTCACCTTCCGTTTCCTCTATCTTAGACGTAAAAGTCCTTTGTATAGCTTCAATGTTGCAATGTCTCGTTTTCTGTGTGGGCTTGTGAGTACTGAGCAATACTCAATTATTGGTAGGACTAGACTCTTCAATAATTTGAACATGACGTTTGCTTTTCTGCTGCGGAAGCTCTTCCAGATGATTCCCATTATTTTTCTCTCCGTTGTAACTTTGATTTTATAGTGCTTTCTGAATTCTGCATCCGACGACATTATTACTCCAAGATCCCTGACTTGTGGATTTGATGTTATCTGTTTGGCTTGCATAGTTTTGTACCCTTTTTTCTGTAGCTCCTTGTTATTACAATATCTTTGAAGTTGGAATTTTTCTTCGTTGAACTTCATATTGTTGTCTTCTGCCCACTGGAATATTGTTTCAAAGTCGTTTTGTAATTTTCTTATGTCACCTTCGTTCAATATTTCCTTACATATCTTTGTGTAATCTGCGAAGCATGATACAATACTGTCCTTAATATCTGCATTAATATCTGCAATCATTATTATGAACAGCAAGGGAGCTAATACTGTCTCTTGTGGGACAGAGTTCACGACTTCCGAGACTTCCGATTTAACTCCGTTTACCACCACTCTTTATGTTCTTTGCATCAAGAAATTAAATATCCACCTTCCTAGCTTTCCAGTAATTCCTGTATTCTTAAGTTTGTGTGCTGTGATTCCATGGTCACATTTATCGAAGGCTTTAGCAAAGTCCATATATATTACATCTATGTTTTGTCCTCGACACAATGTTTCTAATATTTTCTCCTGATGGTCTAGTACATGTGTGGGCAACCCACTGGCCAATGGCCATGTGTGGCCATTTCGCAAAAATGTGTGGCCAACTCGATTTAGGTGAACCGAAGTTTTATATTATAAAACTTCAGTATTATAAAATTTATAAATATTTCAGAAATTTTTTTTATTACATCATTGTAAGATTATTTATCGACCTAATTTTCATTCTTATTATCTCTGTTTTTTTATTATTTCTGAAACGCCCGAAGTTCCCTGAGTTAATAAAATTTGTTTAAAAAATAAATACAAATTGTTTCGGTCACTTGAATGAGCTGAACACGAAACTGCAGGGAAAAGGAAAACTCATTTGCGATCAAGCTCAAATCATTCCAGAGTTCAAATCAAAACTCAATCTGCTGCTGGTACAAGTCCAGAAACAGGATTTTGACCTACTTTCCATACCTGGAAAGTTATCTGGGAAAGACTGAAGAGATCGATTTTGAACTGGAGAAGCTGCAGCAATATGTGGATTGGCTTCACTGACTTCGACACCTTCAACCTGGCATTTCAGTTGTCGAAAGATCCGTTTAGCTTCAGTATTGAAAAGTCGTCCGAAGAACTTGTAAATTTGTTTAGCGTGAACAAGCAAGAATTCGAGACTGACATGCTGTTGCTACAGAGCCAGCAGTTGCAACCGCAAATTTGCAATGAATCTCTGGCTGAAATGTGGAAAAACCTCTTGGAAGATGAACAGTATCCTTCCATGAAAGCCGTCATTGCAAAATTGTTCTCGATGTTCGGGTCTACGTGGCTGTGCGAGTCAACATTTTCTTCTGTGACACAGATAAAGTCGAAGAACCGATCTCGCCTCGTTGATATGAATCTGGAAGCAGAACTGAGATGTGCGTTGTTTTCGAATTTTGAGCCGCAGTTTTTTGAATTGGTGAGAGAAAAAGAATGTTAAATCTTTCATTGAAATTTCACGTTTTTGTCAGTCAAGTTCGGGCGTTGTGTTTAAAATTGACCTTGACTGTCATTAGAATCCTGAAATAAATTTATTTTGTGAAAATTTTCTGTTTTATTAATAGTGTGGCCATTTCTGTGGTCGACTGGCCACATCCGTGGCCAGGAAAAAAATTTGGCTGCCCACCCATGGTCTAGTAGGGGGGGGGCAATGCTCGCGTTCTTTAAGGGGAGTGGAATTTGTCCTGTGTCGAGTGATTTCATCCATAGTAAGTATAGAAGTTTAGCAATACTCTCTTTGCATTTCTTCAGAAACGTGGCACTCCATGTGTCTGGCTCTGGCGCTGAATTGTCTCGCATCTTTGATAAGGCCGTAATTACATCTCCCTCCCTGAACTCGAAGTCCATTAATAAGTTTGTACCGGAATTTGTTCTTGGTTGATCTGTATCTATGTCGAAAAATTCGTCTGGGTTTTCCACTTCTATCTCGAACTTAGGGGTGTTAAACACAGTTAAATTGTTCCCTAAGCAGTTCACTTATTTCTTTCGGGTCATTTGTATTTTCGGCCTCCCCGTCTATCAACGGACCAATACTCTCCTTACACTGCATTTCCCTTTTTGCAAACGTGTAGAAGTATTTTGGGTTATTTTTTGTTTTCCGCTACCTTGTTATCCTCCTCGTTTGTCTTATGCATGAATGTTTGCTTTAGGTCCATTTATATTTCGCCAAGTTTCCTCTCTAGTTTGAGTCTCTTTGCATCAGTTCTGCATCTGTGGAGATGCTTGACGATTTGTCTTCGTTGCCTGAATAGTGTCCTGATTTTCCTCTCCAGCTTGCTACGTTTTTTTCCTGTCTCTCTGGAATATGTTTCAGTATTATAGGTTTGGTTTCAGTCTCTATTATACAAAGTATCTCTTGTGGAGTCTTCTCGTGAAGTAGCAATTCCCAATTTACCTCCTTTAAATCTTTATTTACGTTTTCACAATTTACTTTCTTTGAATTTATGTTTAAGCCTTCAAATATTCCGTCTGCCTCTCTAGGATGAGGTTATGGTCGAAGAACTTTGTGTGCGTTACTTTTTTATTTATTATTATCTCGTTGTTATTTATCCAGATTAAATCCAAAACGTTCTCCTTTCTCGTGGTTTCACAGATTGCCTGGGTAAAGACGTAATGTTCCATAATATCTAATAGCATTGTTGCTTCGGTTCTATCATCTTTACTAATGTTGCCATGAAACTTCTCGAAATATCATATACAACTTCGTCATTTTTCTTCCATGATATGAATGGGAAATTAAAATCTTCGAAAATTAGAATATTTGTTGCTAGAATTGCAAGTAATTTTAATATGTTTTCTATTTCATTTGTAGCAAATTGGAATTCGCTTTTTGTGGTGTTTGGTTTGTCTGTAGATGTTCATAATGGTTAGGTTCAGTTCTTTTACTTCTAATATAATAACTTCAACTGTGCTGTTTGATTTGTTTACCTTCACTTCACATGTTTATGTGTTTTTCAAGTAGATGCAACACCCTCCCCCTAGTCTAGCTACTCTATCTACTCTGTGTATGTTGTAATCCAGTAATGCTAATTCAGCATCCTCGATACAGTTTTCACAGCCTTTTTCACATTTATGCATGTGTATATATATATATATATATATATATATATATTTACAGTATGCAAGTATATATATATATTATATATATATTAATTTTCTCTCTCTCTCTCTCTCTCTCTCTCTCTCTCTCTCTCTCTCTCTCTCTCTCTCTCTTACACGCACGTACGCACACACGCACGAGCGCACACACACACACACACACACAACACACACACACACTGTATACGCGAAGTGGTAATCAGGGTTAAAAAAGATTTGTCTCCGCCCTACCGTGTGGCGTGGACGACATATCAGCGATTTCCAACCTGTTGTGCGTGGAGCTCTTTGAAATAGTACGAAAGAGGGTTATAAATACCAATCTCACAAATTAATGATTACTTTGATTATAAAGCTTTCAAAAATGCTATTAGTTGTAGGGGAATAACGAAAAAAATTTTCGATGCGGGTTTGCATCATATCTCAATTTGTTTTCCACGTACATTTCATATAATTTAAGGACAACGTGCGAGGCCAAAATCAAGATTTTGATTCCGTACAACTCTCGATGAATATCATTACAATAAATATAACTTTTCAGATAAACCTCAGAATTCAAGATTAAACACTACACTCCCCTTCCTCCTGTTTTGACTGTGTGGTACGTGCACTTTCCTTCCTTGATTCCTTAAACGATGGTACCTAGAAAGGAATGGTGGTAAAAACGTTTTACGTCGACGAAAAAGGTTGGGA
>JAJOZX010001075.1:752500-890000 GCA_023014485.1 Bathynomus jamesi | reverse complement strand
ATCAACCGCCCGATGACTATCGTAAACGTCAACCACGCTTTGAAAAAATTCTAAGAGATTAGTTAAGCAAGATTTGTTTCGCCTAAAACCGAGCTGCGTATTTCTGACGAAGTTATACAATTCTAAATGTTCGACTATACGATCCCTAATTATTGATTCCAGTAGCTTACCTACAACAGACGTTAAACCAATGGTGCACAAACTTTTTTGATGTGAGAGCAAAGCGAAGAAAATAACTAAATGTATTAGTCTACTTACTTTCCATCTAAGTCATAAATTGGGTCACTTTTATATTCTAACTTTTTCATTTAATTGAAAAGACCCGTGGGGCCACTGAAAAGACCCGTGGGGGACACATTTGGCCCGCGGCCAGGGTTTGTGCATCACTGCGTTAAACTGATTGGCCTACAATTTCCCGCCGCACCTTTATCGCCTTTCTTAAAGATAGGTGTTACGTTTGCTAACTTGAAATTATCTGGTACGCACCCCTCAGAAATAGACGCATTAAAAATCTTTGTTAGCGGCAAAACAATGCTATCTTTTAATTCTTTTAGTTGTATGGGATATATGGAATCCAGCCCCGGTGATTTACGCGTTTTCATTTTATCAATATAGCGCATTACCACCCTTCACTAACCATAATATTATCCAAAATATTACCATTATCAAAAGGTATTATGTCTATGATCGTAGGGATATTCATTACATCTTCTGTAGTAAAAACTGACGTAAAGAATTCGTTTACAAGGTAGCAATTTCCTTGTTTTCAGAAACTAGATCTCCGTTAACATTTTTCAAAGGCCCCAAGACACCTTTTACTGGATTTCTTTTATTGACGTATTGAAAGAATCGCTTGGGGTTTTATTTACTGTCACGAGCTATGGAGATTTCAAATTCGCGCTTGGACTTTTTTATTACACTTTTCGCTTCACGCCTTAGAGATATGTAGTTGTTTCATAACCACAAATTGTCTTTATCGCACTTATGTAGCCTATAAGCCCAATCTCTACTATTTATAATGTCTCCTACTCTAGAAGTAAACCACAAGGGCTTGTTATTTACTTTCGCACGCTTAATTTTGTACGGTACACATTCCTCATTTATAGTCTTAAATACTGTTTCAAACGATTCCCACATTAGTTTTGCGTTGGAGTTCCCCATTACGTTTTCCAAATTGACGTGTGACAATTTATTTCGAAATTTGAAAAAGTCTGGGTGCTGGAAGTTGGGAATTTTAGTCGAGTTAGCTGGTTTCGAGTGACTTACTGAGAGGACAAACTCTACCATATTGTGAACGCTATTGCTTAACGGTTCTATTACTTGAAGATCAGTAATTAGCCTATCATCCGTATTTATTACTAAATCTAAAATACTGTCCAACTTCGTAGGTTCTCCAACCTTTTGAATAAGAAAGCTATCCTCGAGAAAATTAACATAACGATTACCTTCCGCGTCTCCCTGCATTGTATCGTAATTCACGTTGGCGCAATTAAAGTCACCCTTAACTAAAGCCTGCTCACTACCGATTATCTTTGATATACAACATAAGGTGACAGGACAATTGCGTCCTAGTCAAGTGCGTCCCGGACAAATGCGTCCCGGTCATTGGCGTCCCTGGACAATTGCGTCCGGTTTTATTTCGTCCCGGACAATTGCGTCCTGGACAATTGCGCACTTCCCCAACTACTATATGAAGTTTATTTATTAGAGAAGTGAAAGAAAGTTCATTGTGACTTCACCTACGCAATTGTTCAGGGACGCCAATGACGAGGGACGAGTATGTTTGTTATTGTAACTTTGTATGGGATATAATGCCCGGTTAGATTAATTGAATGCCCAGTTAGGTCAACTGTATGCCCTTGACGCTTGGTTAGGTTAAGTTGTGATATTTTCGTTAAAACTAACGAACTAACTTTATCTTAAGTGGACGTAACCATAAATTTTACAATGATGTTGCTGATGATGGATAAAGTTTTAGAGAACAGTTTCGAACAGAACTTATGAACATATAACAAGTTTAATAGGTTAAAATGAAAAGTATATTTGAAATTCCGATACTAACTTTCTATTCACTTCTCTAATAAATAAACTTCATATAGTAGTTGGAGAAGTCCGCAATTGTCCGGGACGCAATTGTCCGGGACGCAATTGTCCAGGGACACCAATGAGCGAGACGCATTTGTCCGGGACGCACTTGACCAGGACGCAATTGCCCTAGTACCGCAACATAACACCGCTTCCTCGCCTACCTATTCTGTTTTTAACAAAAAGTCTATAACCTCTAATTTGATACTCCCCTACAAAGTCACGTGTTTCAGTGCTAAGCCACGATTCATTTATCACAATTAAATCATAGTCTTTACAAACAATTAAAGAAAAAAATTCGTTTATTTTATTTCGTAGGCTACGAGCATTTAAGAATAGAACCTTCAAATTGTTTGTAATTGCGACACCTTCGCGAGCGCAGGGGAAATTGGTGGAATTTACGCTGGGACCGTTCGATTTACGGCAGCCTGAAAAGAAGAGACAGTATTACGAAATAGTCTTCCTAAACGCGCAGCTCCAACGTCATTAAGATGAAGTCCATCTCCGAGGAACAAGTCCCTCCTGCCATAGAAACTGTTCCAAAAATTCGCAAAATGCACTCCTTCCTGTTGGCAAAGAGACTTTAGGTTATTGTGAATATAGGTCGCCTTGCTGTAGAAATCGTTATGTTGGATAATTCGAGGAAGTATACCTGTTAAAACAATGTTATTAGTTTTTTCCTTTAATCGCTCAAGTAAGTCCCTGTACCTAGCCAGCAGTTCTTCCAATCTAGAATTTAAAACGTTATTTACCTCGCTCTAGACCATCACATTCACATGACATCTTCTGGTATGTGAACTAATAATTTTACTGCACATCAAATTTCGTTATAAATTTGCGTGTTTAAAAAATTTAACGACGTAATTTAACGAGGTAATTTAAAAATTTTAATCACCTGATATTTGTATGTAATATTTGTATGTATGTATTGATATTTAGGGTATACATTTCGTGAATCAACACACGTAAATAAGCGAGATAATATAGCCATCCCCTCTCCCTATTGTGTAATTATATATATATATATATATATATAGATATATATATATATATATATATATATATATATATTATATAATAAAGATGAGGGTATTCTATCCAGCGCTAATTACAGGGCTATTGCTAGCACCTCTTGCTTCTCGAAACTACCAGAGAAAGTCTTGTTACTACACCGCTTGAATGATTGCTTATGAACTAAATGAGTTTGGTTTTAAAAGATCCCACTGAACTGATCTGAGTATCTACATACTTAAGGAAATTATATTTAAATACACTGACAGTAATTCAACTATTTATAGCTGTTTTCTAGATATAAGTAAGGCATATGATAGAATGAATCACGAATCACAATATTTTATTTACAAAACTAGAAGGCAGGGAAGTTCCCATGTACATATTAAATTTATAATAACATAGTATACAATGATGAAGTACAAGAATTTAAGGGTAATTATGTCGCAAATGACATGGCCTGAAGTTGAAATAAAAAATACATTTTTCTAGTGTATTTTGGTGTCCTCTGTTCAAATATAACCTTCATTTCTTATGCAACTGAACAGAAATACGTGTTTGGGCCATGCAATGATAGCTGTATTTTTGTTCATTTGCACAAGAAATGAAGGTCATATTAAAAAAAGCACACCAAAATACACTTGAAAAATGTATTTTTGACTACATTTTATACAATAAAGCATAACCTAACATGTTCATTTTACGAGACCTCGTAAACGACGCATTACCACAGGAAACGTGCAAAACACTTCAAAATTAACCAGAAAAGTTTGCTCTCGTCATTTTCGTTTAAACTAACGAAAATATCACGACTTAACCTAACCAATCATGAAGGGCGTATAGTTGACCTAACCGGGCATTCAATAAACCTAACCAGGCATTCAGTTGACCTAACCTGGCATTCAGTTGACCTAACCGGGCATTCAATTAACCTAACCGGGCATTCAATTAATCATTTAATTAAACATCTAGGGCACATGACAAACACCCACCAAACTGAATCCAATTAGAAAAAAATAGGCAGAACAGAAACCAACAAACTAATTAAGTCGCAGAGTAACCTGACGTCACACCACCCCCGACTACAAATACAAGGTATTACAACCGTTTGGACTGTTTGGATGTGATAGAAGATTGGAGGAAGTCTTTGTTTTCTGTGAAACACAAGTTATATATGCAGAAACTTTAAATATATTTACAGTATTACGTCGATACAATATATGAGAAAGAGAAAACTTCATCAACTTGAGTAGTCTAAGCATCATCATCCTGTTTGCATATACGTTTTGTGTTTCGTATTTATCAATTATTACGAAAGAAATCTTTTATAACTTGAAGAGCCTAATCATTTTCATTAATCAGTAAAGTAACATAAATATCATCAACTGTTGCCGCAAAATAGAAGTCAACATCTTCCTTCCTTGACTAATCAATTTTAAAATTAGAAAGAGCCGTTTTGAGCAGAAAACTGAGATTTGTTTATAAAAAACCTCTGAACAGGTAGCTAGAACAACGTGAAAAAAGTGTTAGCAGCTGACGAGGAAGCTTCTAACAGTGGCTGCATCCAGTGGTGGCATTCAGAAATTTTAAGAGCCGGTTCGCCCTCCCCTCCCCTTCTCCTCCCCCTTCCATCTCAGAAATGACAACTAAAAAAATGTTTTTATCGAAATGCGTATGGTATAAAGAAAAATCATGCACGGACTGAAAGGGTTAAGGACCGGTTCGGCGAACTCGGGAAATTTTAGGAACCGGTTCGCACGAACCGGTGCGAACCGGCTGAATGCCACCACTGGCTGCATCCTCAAGCGCGGGACACGTCAACGCGAAGAAGAGGCGACGTCAAACCAAAACATCAACGCGCTGGTGGCCAAACTTCCTCAAATCTCCGTGCAACGGGCTGTCTACGGTTGGCCAGACTGGCAGTCGACGGCCTGTTGCGTGGCACGGTCAGAGTGCCGATCGATTCCCGGGGCCGGACCTATTCTCAGCGTGCTATTTTTTCAATTACAGGGAGCAATTGCATGCTCCCCGAACTACTCTTACTCTCTGGCGACATTAAGACTAATCCAGGCCCAACTACAACTTACACATGTCACCATACACAAAGACATAGGCACAATAGCATCATGAGACATACAGAAGTATAATATTAACATATTACAGTACAACGTAGATGATCTCACAAACAAAATCATGCAGCTTAGGGAATTCGTACACAAACAAAACATTCACATAGCACTTATACAAGAAACAAAACTAAAACGCACACACAAAACACCCACCATCCCTGACTTCACGGCGATCCGTCAAGATCGCACTGGGGTAAAGGGGGTGGACTCATCACTTACATACGTAAAAGCATTAACTACACTGATGCTACCCAAAACATTACAAACACAATCCAAGCAGATAACACGATAGAAATACAGGCAGTTAACATCAAAACACGCGCAAAACACAACACCACACTAATCAACATTTACATCCCACCAGATAGTTCACCTCAGGTGCCAGCCAATTACAATCCACAGTTACACAATCTGGCCTCTCTCACTAATGTCATCTAAGGAGGAGACTTCAACGCCAAAGACACTAGTTGGTACCTGCACAACCATAGCAACACCAGAGGCGCCAACATAGCCACACAACTAAACAGCCTGTTCATTCTTAACAATACAGAAGAACATACACACATACCACATCAAGCAGGATACTCAAACTCATCCCCAGACATAACGTTCTGTTCCCCCTCACTAGCAACACATACACAATGGAGAACAGAAAAGCAACTGTCATCAGACCACCTGCCCATCATCATTACAACACATTCTACACTCTGCCCCAACAGCCTTAGGCACACTTACAGAAATTACAAGAAAGCTGATTGGAAACAGTTCAAAATACAGACTGAGGAACAATTCACCACATTAAACAGCACACCCATCATGAACATCAATACAACACTCAAGACATTTAATCAGCTCATCACTAATGCAAACAAATACATATCCAAGGGCAACATTAGGAAATACAACCCAAATTACACTAGAGAAATAGCCCACCTCATAAGGCAACATAACAACCTCAAATATAACACAAAAACACCACACATAGAAGCCATAAAACAGCAAATACAACAGCTCAACACAGAAATAAACAACAAACTCAAAGAAAAACAAACAGAAACATTCAGGGAATTCATAACAACACTAAACCACTCCACAGATACATCCTGGCTATACAAGACTATAAACAGCATTACCCACTCTAACAGCGGCATTCACACCTCACACGCGGCTATCTGTCGCAGCCAAAATAATATCCCAACATACACACAACAAGCTAACATTCTAGTTAATCACTACGCAAAGATAAGTCACTTAAACAGAGACAACAACCAGAAACACGCAGACAGACAAACAGCCAGACACAAGAAAACCTACAGACTCGACACGACCATTACACCCTTCAATACAGACCAGACCACAAGATCATCAAAAACATTAAGAATTCGAAGGCTACTGGACCAGACAACATATCTAACATACACCTTAAACACTTCTTCCCACAAGGAATATTAGCTCTCACAAATATCAGCATATATTCATACCAACACTCTATTATTCCTGACATATGGAAACAAGGTAAAATTATTACACTAATCAAACCAAACAAAAATCCTACAGAACCAGCTTCCTATAGACCCATTACTTTACTATGCACACCTTCCAAAGTAACAGAAAGACTAGTCTTCAAATCACCAACCCACACATTCCACTATCGCCTACTCAACTTGGATTCAGACCTCACCACTCAACCACGACATTACTCACTAACCTCACGCAGCACATCATGGATAGCATCAACTTCAGACGACCAGCTCAACGTACACTATTAGCAAAAATAGACATTAGTAAAGCATTTGATGCTATCCCACGCTTCCCTCTTATAAAGAAAATACTCAACACAAACCTGCACAATAACACAAAAGGTGGCTGAGCAACTATCTTTCAGGAAGATACTCTCATGTCACATTTAATGGCAAGTCATCCAAAAACAAGCTTTTTCCGAACGGGTCCCTCAAGGCTCTGGTCTCTCACCAACACTCTTCAACTTATACATGCATGACATTCCAACACCCATAGATAACAAGCTTACCTTATCATCATATGCAGATGACATCACTCTAACATCCACCCACAACAACATCGACACCGCTACAAATAACCTACAAACATACATAAACAGTATACAAGACTGGCTCACACACAATAGACTCAAAGTAGCGCCCACAGAATCAACCATCACCTTGCTTACAAGCAACACAAAAGAACACCAGGTAATTCCACAGCTTACACTAAACAACATCAACATTCCACACACTCACAGGACCAAAATACTTGGGTCAAATACAACACACCATTATCTTTTGCAAACCACATTCAGGACATTAAAAACAAATGTACGTCAAGACTTAACACGGTTAGGGTACTAACAGGCACAAACTTTGGACACCGGCAGGAAACAACATCACTCATATAAAAACAATATATTCGCTCAGTTATGGACTATGCTAGCCCATGCTGGGCACACATTATCTCAAACACACACATAAACACCTTACAGACAATACAAAATAACGCACTTCGTATCATTACAGGATGCACTCAAACAACACCAATAGAACACCTGCACACAGAAACAAAAACACTGAACGTTAAGGAACATTTAGACATGAGGGGAACACAATTCATTGCAGCAGGGACAACTAACCCACAACACCCTTGCCACTACATGTACAATCATGCGCCAACACCTCGCACCATTAAGGTAACACCAGAGAGACATTATAACCAAATACTTCATTCCATACCACGCCCCACAAACATCACACAGTAAAGAAAACACATACACACACACCTAACCCACAAAGCACTGACCCGACTAGGTCAGAATGCGGTCCTAGGTGCGAAGCCGCCACCCATTAACAGGTCAGAGACCAGCCTGAGCAGATCGGATCGAGTTAACTTAGCACGATTCCGATGTGGACATCACCCCAATTTACGGACATATAAACACAGACTAGACAACTCCATAGACGACACCTGCCACCTGTGCTAGGACACACCACAAACAATTGAACACATTATGACAGACTGTACCGCTCTAGCACAACAACGAAAACAACACAACATCACTAGTGCGCTGAACCTCTGGTCCACTCCGGAGAGGGCAATCGGTTACCTGCGTGCCGCCGGCTTGCTCGATCAGGGTGGGCTGATCGGCGAAACAACAACAACAACAACAAATACACTAATATATATATATTTATATCATTATTATTATCATTATTTTCTACAATAGTTTGCACAAAAAATGAGTGACAAATTTGAATGAAGCAACTAAAACTACTTCATAAAAAGTTATTTTTATTTACAGGTCCAGCCCATGTCATTTAAAACATATTAACCGAATTTAAGTATTGGGGGTCAAACCATCTTCTTGACTGAAGACAGATATGAGAAAATCTCAAAGCCTTTATGGTAAAGCGAATATGACTGTAAGGAGCTTCTGGTTCTGTACAAGTGAAACTAAAGAAACTCCCTTTATGCAGTAATATATACGAACAGCAATTCGCGATAATAACGCATAAGGAAAAGTAATTTTTAATAAATAATCTTAGGTAATTATTCGTTTTAGTGCTTTTTCTGCTTTCTGAACCAAAACACATTTTTCTGGTGTTTTGGTGTGTTGTGTTCAAATCTGAACTTCGCTTCTTTGGGAATGAGCCGTTTTTTGAGAATTTTAAATTGAAATTTCTCAAAAACGGCTCATTTCCCAAAGAAACGAAGTTCAGATTGAACAAATCACAACCAAAAAACACCATAAAAATGTGTTTTGGTTCAGACCTAACCTAACCTAACCTAACCCGCGTTTTTTTTCGCAAATTTCTTACCTTAAATAGCAGCGTTGGGATGTTTTACAAAT
Source organism: Bathynomus jamesi (assembly GCA_023014485.1). NCBI lineage: Eukaryota > Metazoa > Arthropoda > Malacostraca > Isopoda > Cirolanidae > Bathynomus > Bathynomus jamesi. Next base: position 880,916 of record JAJOZX010001075.1, on the reverse strand, counting down.
CAGCGGCGACCAACAGAATAAATAGACGATTTCGCCAGGCCCACCAATTTGAACTTGTTGGCCGAGCCAATGCTCACAGACGTAGAAGCAAAAACTCCTCCAATTAACCGCACTCTCGGAAGCCAACGCTAAATAGAGCTGTGCATCTAGCACCGTCTTCTTTTTTATAAGTAATCCAAATCACACCCTAGACAAACCATAGCGAAAACCGAACTGAATAAGGATTTTGGAATGAGTATGCATTATTGGAGATTCAAAATGCACGTCTCTGATTGGTCGGATAAGGTAACATGAAAAAAAACCAGATTTAATTGGCTGATTTGACCTATGTTTCCTAATTTTGCCACGAGATGTCTCCCCATAAAACTGCAGAGGACGAGGACCGGCAAAATTTTAACAGCAGAAAGAGGTAAACACTCGGTCAATGGCCTATAATGGCTGCTTTTTACGTCTAAATTTTTTTTTCCGTAAAAAATAATTATTACATTTCCTTAATTTTTATCAGTTTCCCTGAGGTTTCAAGGTGTCCTGAATACGAATTTATATGTTAAATTGTCATAGAATGTCTCCTATCGAAAACGAACAAAGCATTAAAACGAATATTAACCTAATCTTATTCAAAATTAAAAGGGGCGAAGCAAGCTAGACGCAGCAATTAATACAAGATTATTCATTGATAATAATATTGGAACACACTTTACCGTCAATTTTGAATTCACACCGTCACCCTTAATTCGGTATGCATCTTCTTCGTTATATGTTGCTACAAAGAAAACGGAATAACGTATTTTAACGCTGAACTTTAAAAATCCTATTCAGAAGCTTACGTCTAATGCGTAATATTGTACGCAATATATAGCATAATGTATATAGTGGTGGATAATTTGGCTCACTAGTTATCCTATAAAACATGTTATGTATTCTATAAAATACACTAGCGTTTTCAGTACCTTTTAATAAGGTGTTTTTTCAGTCCTACACAACGATATGTTAGTTTTCATATTTCTGTCATAATTGTGCCCAAATAAAATAGATATATACACGTCTTTTTAAATATGGTACACAATTACAAAGTGCTTTGAAAGATTGTGCGCCATATTCAGCTTAATATATGTATATTCTAGTCAACACTGAAGGAAAATAGCTTGGTTGTCAAGGATCCAAGACTTTTTAACCAGCTTCCAAACAATCTCAGGAGAGCCACAGTAGGCAGGAAGTTAAAGTCCTCAAAAGAAGACTAGATGCTTGGCCCAGTACGGTAACAGATGAACGCAGTGTACCGAGATATGCGTGGCAGAGAGTGCAAGAGAACATTTCGCTCATTCACCAGGCCTACAGGCAAGGTCCCCCAACATTGTCTGTGTGTGAAGACAGACCAATACACGGAGTTTCGACGAGGCTGCGAGGTATATATATATATATATATATATATATATATATATATATATATATATATGATGAAAAGAACCATTAGACGGAAGCGCTTGAACACCATTCAGTGTTTCCTTTTTCTTCGTGGTTCTTTTCATCATAAACATTATTCACGTGTTACATTCGTGAGATAATTTTCATATATATATATATATATATATATATATATGTGTGTGGTGTGTGTATATATATAAATATATATATATATAAGCAATAGAGGAAAAATCCAAATTATTTCTATGCGAAAAGGGAAACAAAAACATGCGAAGCCATCGCGATCTTAAGAAAGAGAAATAATTAACTAAATAACGACCTAAAAGAAATATCTGAAACAATGAGAGACCAGTATGAATCAGTTTTCAGTACCCAAAAAGCGACAAAGTGATACCCGACATAGATGCATTCTTTGAAGAGAAATTGCAAGGAGAGTGTATAACAGGCTTTGATTTTATAAGGCAAATAAAATCGCATTCAGCTGCAAGTCCGGACAATTGGAACGCATTTTTTATTAAAAATTGTAAATGTGAAATAGCTACACCTTGGTACTGTATATGGAGAACATCCATAAACACTGGGGAAATATCGATGATCTTGAAAAGAGCAAACATTGCCCATATATATATATATATATATATATATATATATATATGACGGGGTAGATCTCAAGCAAAGAACTAGTGTCATTGGCGATCCACCTCATCAAATTAATTGAATGAATAGTTAGAGAGAAAATCTTCGCTTTCTTCGAGACATTGGAAAGATTCACCGAAAATCAGCACGGATTCCAAACAGGTAGATCATGCCTATCACAACTAATAGAGCACTGTATCAATATCCTAGATACACTGGAACGCAATGACAACTACGATGTCATATACACGGATTTTGCTAAAGCTTTCGACAAATCTGATTTTGTGTTTTGAATTTCACATCATCGGTCATTATTACCTAGATCGTGCGCTTTCATGCTTTTCTGATTTTCCAGGTCTATCTGGAATATAATATGCAGTCTGTTTAAGTTCCTCATTTCTACCATATCTCAAGAGCTGAAATTTCTCGATGTTAAATGTCATGTTGTTGTCTTCTGACCATTTGTATGTTTTATTCGTATCCCTCTGCAAGCCCTCCACTTCATTTACATCGCTTGATTGTTCTGCTGACCTTTGTATCGTCTGCAAAGGGTTTTACTATGCTGCTGGTGTTTACTTCACTGTCTATATCTGTTAGCATGATAATGAACAGGAGTGGGTCTCAGAACTGTACCTTGTGGTACTGAGCTACGTACTCCGATTCTGTTGATGATATACCTTGAATTTTGACGACCCGTAGACGTTCTCTGAGGAAGCTGTAGATCCATTTTCTCAGTTTGCCTGATATTCCCATATATTTCATTTTATGTGCTATTATACCATGAGCACATTTGTCGAAAGCTTTAGCAAAATCCGTGTATATGACATCGTAGTTGTCATTGCCTTCCAGTGCATCTAGGATATTGATATAGTGCTCTATTAGGCATGATCTACCTGTTCGGAATCCGTGCTGATTTTCGGTGAATCTTTCCAGTGTCTCCAAGAAAGCGAAGATTTTCTTTCTAACTATTCATTCAATTACTTTGATGAGGTGGGTCGCCAATGACACTAGTTCTTTGCTTGAGATCTACCCCGTCCTTTATATATATATATATATATATATATATATATATATATATACACACACACACACACACACACACACACACACACACACACAGTATATATGGGCAATGTTTGCTCTTTTCAAGATGCATGATATTTCCCCAGTCTCTATGGATGTTCTTCATATACAGTACCAAGGTGTAGCTATTTCATATTTACAATTTTTAATCAATAATGCGTTCCAATTGACCGGACTTGCAGCTGAATGCTATTTCATTTGCCTTATAGCTCTCGCTACATCTTCTGGGGTAAAATCAAAGCCTGTTATACACTCTCCTTGCAATTTCTCTTCAAAGAATGCATCTATTTCGGGTATCGCTTTGTCGCTTTTTGGGTACTGAAAACAGATTCATACTGGGCTCTCATTGTTTCAGATATTTCTTTTAGATCGTCATTTAGTTAATTATTTCTCTTCCTTAAGATCGCGATGGCTTCGGATGTTTTTGTTTCCCTTTTCGCATAGAAATAATTTCGATTTTTCCTTTATTGCTTATATATATATATATATATATATATATATATGTAAAAATGAACAATGAATAGTTCCTATATAATCAAATATTCATTTTTACATAAGAACCAAAATCGCCTAACACGAGTTTGGATAAAATTTTATTTGTTGCTTTCTATTTTTGCAGTGTTACAACCATGCTATCTACCATTTCTATGGTTAAGTCGTATCCATGTTTGTGTCATTGGAGGTTCGTTGTGAGAAGCGAATGTCCCTTAATTTCATTCCCATAAAGTATAAACAAGACACTCGACGGTTTAGATCGTTTAACATTTCCATCACAATATTACCCATATCTCCATTTTCCATTTATTATAGACTTGATAATTAATTATTGTTGTCTTGCATCTAACCCTCATCCCTACACATTGCATGTGACATGATGTGAACCCTTGTTTGTACTTCTTCATTCATTTACTTAATCCTTCCTCCAGTGTACCCAATTCCTTAATAATGGCTATAAACCTTTCATTACTATATTGCTCTAATTCATCTCTTCTAAATTCTCCCAATAATGACTTGTATTGTACGTACGAATTAAATAACTATGGCGTATTAATTATGAATTGACGTATGTCATAATTTGAATAACTATGATGTCATAAAGTAACTTCATTCTCTTCACGGTTTTCCATACCTTGAGTACTGAATCACGTGTTTAGTATGTGGATATCTTTCGTATTCAATGTATGGTAAATTCTTTAACCTATTATTATTTATATGTTGTTCATTCATACGTCCATTTCCTTTCTTGACCTTTATCTTTTGTTAATTTTATTAATTATTCATTCAGCTACCTATTGTCTACCTATTGTCAACCTATTGTGTGACTACCAGTGTACAAAACTTTATGCATTCGTACATGTTCGCAAGTGATCATGATCACGTACGTAGTTACCTTACATGTAAGTACGTTCACATGTATTCTTTCTATTTCTTTTCTTTAAATTAATTAATTTCTCGCAATACTTATAAATGCTTATGCAAGTGTTCGAATTCCGCTACCACAACGGAAGCGAGTGCTTCTGAGGTGAAAATCTCCTCTCGCTTGCTTCTAATCATAAAACATTATTATGTGTTTTATATATATATATACCGTATGTGCCCATGTACTTTATGTTATACTCCTAACATCCTAATTGTCTATAAATATGAAACACTGTAAAAATACTATAGTTAACTGTTTAATTGTAATTAAATGTAATATTTTAATATAATGTAATTGATGTACTTTAATGAAACTATAATTAACGATAATAATTTAATATAATGTAATTAATGTACTTTAATGAAACTATAATTAATGATAATAAGCGAATGTGAATTAATTGGTAATTATAATCATAAGTGTAATAAACCAAAGTTACAACGTACTCAATGATGTACTTGGGATTGTACTCAATGTACGACCCGACATTATGTCGCCATTTAGGAATGTATACTCGACGATATTGTTATTATTTTTTTATTATTATTTTTCCGGTGGGATAAAATTTTGATTTGCTTTCTACTTTGCCAAATAATTGATGACTTGTTCTTTTTAAAAATTTCTTAATCATTTTTAGATTTAGCTCAACAATGAATCCTGAGTAACTTTTGCAATGTTCATGTTTTGTATACGTTCTCTCTTCGTTATAAAAGATGAAGTCATGTCTTGCCTAAGCATTTAATTGTAAATGTTAAACCTTTAATTTTTGCTCATATGCATATTTTAGTGTAAAAATGCATAGTTCAATTTCCATTTCTAATTAACTTGGCAGACCCAGAAAACATCGGATCTGAAAATACGCTGTTTAAAATAGCAATATGGTTTCCTCTTCCTATATCCTGTTTATCTGTTTAACCATTGTCACAGCAAAAATTTTACTTTATTTTTAACTATTGTGTAAAAGTAATACAGCCTTTTCAACATTTAATAATAATGATGTTAGCAGAATAAGGGTATATAAACCCCCATAATTTCTTCCATGTTCATTCTGATTTAGACTACGAGGCTGAGCATTACCTGTAACATTTTAGCAGTAAATTACAATAAGAAAAAGTCTTTATCTTCTCCTTCGAGCCGTGCTCTCTTCAGAGAACTTAGTCATTAAAATCTCCCGATACGTTATAAGAAGAATCGGGGGAAACCTCGGAGAATTTACTAAGCCTCTCAGAATCCTCCGAGCCACATAGAAGAACTCGGAAAGTAGTATAGAAGAAACTACTGCAATTAACAAATCCGTTGCTGCCTCCTAACCAGAATCCCCGTCGACTTCGAACCAACCCAGGCCATAGAAGAGGGGGTTAACATATATATATATGAAAATTATCTCACGAAAGTAACACGTGAATAATATTTATGATGAAAAGAACCACGAAGAAAAAGGAAACACCGAATGGTGTTCAAGCGCTTTCGTCTAATGGTTCTTTTCATCATACATATATATATATATATATATATACATACACCACGCAGTTGATGGAGAAACACTGGGAGCGACAAAAGGGACTGCACATGGTTTTCATCGACCTAGAGAAAGCATATGATAGAGTGCCACGCCAGGAGGTTTGGAGGTGTATGAGAGAGAAAGGTGTGCCGGAGAAGTACGTTAGGTTGGTGCAAAGTATGTATGAAGGAGCAAGGACCCAGGTTAGGAGTAGTGTAGGTGTAACGGAATGGTTCCCCGTGAGGGTTGGTCTACATCAGGGATCTTCTTTGAGCCCGTACCTTTTTGTTTTGATTATGGATGTGTTGGGCCAGGGGATAAAAGATCAATCCCCTTGGTGTATGCTCTTTGCAGACGATATTGTTCTGTGCAGCAACAGGAGAGAAGTAGTAGAAAGAAAATTGGAGGAATGGAGGAGGGCTTTTGAAGACAGAGGGTTCAAAATCAGCAGAAAGAAAACGGAGTACCTGAGGTTCTACGAAAATCAAGACTCAGAAATTAGTTTAGAGGGAGCGAGGTTAAAGAGAGTAAGTAAGTTTACGTACTTGGGATCGACAGTGGCTGAGGACGGTGAGCTGGACACAGAAATAACACACAGAGTGCAATCTGGTTGGAAAAATTGGAAGAAAGTTTCAGGGGTGTTGTGTGACCGAAGAATAGGCGCAAGGGTTAAGGGAAAGGTGTATAAGACTGTGGTAAGACCGGCTATGATGTACGGGGCTGAGTCTTGGGCTATAAAGAAAGATCATGAGAAAAGACTAGATGTAACGGAGATGAGAATGCTGAGATGGATGTGCGGAGTGACAAGGTTGGATAGAGTAAGGAATGAAAGGATAAGGGGCACAACAAAGGTTGGAGAAATCTCGAGGAAGATACAAGAAAGTAGACTGAAATGGTATGGACTATACATACACCACGCAGCCTCGTAGCAACTCCGTGTATTGGTCTGTCTTCACACACAGACAATGTTGGGGGACCTTGCCTGTAGACCTGGTGAATGAGCGAATTGTTCTTTTGCACTCCCTGCCACGCATATCTAGGTACACCGAGTTCATCTGTTACCGTACTGGGCCAAGCATCTAGTCTTCTTTTGAGGACTTAACTTCTTGCCTGCTGCGGCTCTCCTGAGATTGTTTGGAAGCTGGTTAAAAAATCTTGGATCCTTGACAACCAAATATTTTCCTTCAGAGTTGAATAGATCTAATGCCTCTCCCTTAATTTGGGGAAACTACACTATATACAGTGTATATATATATATATATATGAATAGAAACGACATAAGTATTAAGGAACGTCTCCTCGTGTGCAGAGACGTTCCTTAATACTTATGTCGTTTCTATTCATTTATATACTGCGTGGTCATTGCAGTTATATGCATATATATATATATATATATATGGCTGAGAAGCACAATCCTAAGGAATGGAGTGTTTTTATCGATTCATCAATGTTGAGTTTCAAAGCTCTACTCTCGTACAACGGTAATATTTATCCTTCTGCTTCGTCTGCACATAAAATTCATATGAATGAAACATGTTACAGTATGCAGTTACTTATGAAACATATTGTCTATGATAAACACTTCTGACGTATCTGTAGTGATCTAAAAGTGGTTGCACCAAAATTTGGTTCCAAAGTTGAGTTTGAAATCCTGCATATATATATATATATATATATATATATATATATATATATATATATATATATATATATATATATATAATAAGCTGAATATTGCGCACAATCTTTCAAAGCACTTTGTAATTGTGTACCATATTTAAAAGGACGTGTAGATATATCTATATTTATTTGGGTCCAATTATGACAGAAATATGAAAACTAACATATCGTTGTGTAGGAATGAAAAGACACCTTATTAAAGGTACTAGAAACGCTAGTGTATTTTATAGAATACATAACATGTTCTACAGGATAACTAGTGGGCCAAATTGTCCACCACTATATATATATATATATATATATGCTATATATTGCGTACAATATTTCCGTTTTCTTTGTAGCAATATATAACGAAGAAGATGCATATCGAATTAAGGGTGACGGTATGATTTAAAAATTGACGTTAAAGTTTGGTCCAATATTATTATTATCAATGAATAATCTTGTATTAAACGCTGCGTCTAGCTTGCTTCGCCCCTTTTAGTTTTGAATAAGATTATTTAATAAAAATTACTTTTCCTTATGCGTTATTACCGCGAATTACTGTTCGTATATATTACTGCATAAAGGGAGTTTCTTTAGTTTCACTTGTACAGAACTAGAAGCTCCTTACAATCATTTTCGCTTTACCATAAAGGCTTCGAGATTTTCTTATATCTGTCTTCAGTGAAGGAGATGGTTTGACCCCAATACTTAAATTCTTGTACTTCATCATTGTATATTATGTTATTCTAAATTTAATATGCACATGGGAAATTCCCTGCCTTCTAGTTTTGTAAATAAAATAATGTGATTCATTCGATCATAAGGTATAATGTCATAATGTTCAGACCAACAAAGACCCTAGGATCCACTCATGGCTGGTCTTCCGAACTGTGTTCGTAATTGTGTATTGTGCATGTCCTCCGTGGTGGCGGAGGGGACCTACAATTTTACGTGGTTCCGAACAACAAGAACATAAATTTTTATAGTAGGCACACTAGGGGCCACTTCGGCCAATCGAGGTGGCTCAACTATGTAAAAACTGCCTGTACAATGGCAACGACCAATTTTTACAAAACTAAATAATTATCATTTTAAAACTAATTAATTATCAATTTAAAGCTAAAGATAGAATCTCTGGATCCAGAGGATCAAGTCATAATAGACTACTATCCGCAAATATGTTACACTCTATATCTATTTATAACCGACATGCAAATATATCAGATCCAAAGAATCCAGTCAATTTCATTACGGTATTCATCAATACTAGTACCTTGCCAACCAAAAATGAGTCACGGTCCATATCAATTGCGGACCAAGTCACAATTTACAACCATATACATTACAATATATATACTTAGGAAGAAAAGTGTAGGTGTGGCTGTAAAGACTGTACAGTAATGTAGAAATGTGTGTGCACCCATTGTGGGTCTCCCATTTAAAGGTGTTTGTGGGGCAAGTGAAGATCATGAGTTTTTCAATACCTCACAGTACTATGGGTGGCACCCCTCGGCAGAGGAATCTCTTTAAATGGGGTGTGTAAGGACAGAGAGTATCCCCTAACCCAAGATGCTGCCTCCCTATATCCCACAACACTTGTGTTGAACTGTGGGATCTATCACCACAAAGCCTTAATTTTACTACCTTAAACTATACCCAATCTATCAACATATGCGTCTAATCGATTTTTAAACATGTTTATAGACGTGCTACTAATTACTTCTACCGGCAAACTATTCCACCTATTTACTATTCTATGCGTAAAAAGTTTTTGGCAACTGTTGTCTCGAACCTACGTTATCGAACCCATTCATAATTTTGAAAATCTAGATTAGATCACCCCTTAGCCTCCGAGTCTCGAGTGTAGCCAATTTTAACTCTTTAAGCCTATCCTCGTACGGCTTTGACCTAAGCGACGGAATCATCTTAGTTGCTCGTCTTTGAACTCTTTCGATTTTGTTTACATTTTTACGCATATGTGGATTCAAAAATTGGACCGCGTACTCCAAATGGGGTCTAACTAATGATTTATAAAGAGGGACTATAATATCGCGCGATTTGTACTAAAAATTCCGAGCTATAAAACCTAACACTTTGGTCGCTTTATTGACCGCTGCTGTACTTTGTTTCGCTTCTTTTAAATCACAAGTGACTATAACTCCTAAATCTTTTTCCTGCTCTACGCTTGTTAACTCTTTTCCTGACATACTATGTGCAAAATTACCGTTACGCGAACCTATATGCAAAATTTTGCACTTATCGACGTTAAATCTCATTTGCCATGTGACTGACCAATCAACGATTTTTAGATCTCCCTGGATTTTACCTCTATCTTCGTCATTAATCGCACTACCACCCAGCTTCGTGTCACCCGCAAACTTTGAAACTGTACTGACTAGGCCGACATCTAAATCGTTAATATATATAAGAAAAAGCAAGGGGTCCAATACAGAACCCTGAGGAACGCCACTCGCTACATTAGCCCAACACGACTCCGCTCCATCAACGACCACCCTCTGTTTCCTACCTCGCAACCACTCTTCTATCCAATTTACTACTACACCCCTGATTCCATGAGCCTTAGTACAGTAAAATTATTAGTTCACATACGAGAATATGTCATGTGAATGTTATGGTCTATAGCGATGTAAATAACAGAAAACTCTATATCTAAAAGTAAATAAACAATTAAGCATGTGTTATGAATGTATAAAAAGATCTTGTATTTGATTGTGTTTAAGGTTCAGATCGGATGAAAATAAGTCATTTTCTCTTAAAAAAGAGAGAAATTAATTTATTTAAATTAAAATAATAAACCTTCATTGTATTTTTCATAATACAGCTATTAAACAAAGAAATTGTTTTTGATTTAAAATATGTTTAAACTTATTTTATTTTTGTGATGTTCGCAATTTGTTAACATGTGAAAATCGAATTACATTTGAAGTAGGCTGACCATATTTTCTTGAGACAAAAACGGGACATTGGGATGGCAAAAAAGGGACGGGGGTTATGTAATATTCTGTATTCATGAAAAAGTAAGTACATAAACCGGGACAAAATTGACATTTTTATTAAAACGACGGGACGGCCAGGAAATATAAAACAAACAGTACTGTCCCGTTCAAAACGGTACGTATGGTCAGCCTAATTTGAAGAGGTAATGTGGTATTAGAATATAATAATATGCTTTGAGGTCGCTGCATACTCTCGTTGTCTATTAAACACTTTTTCATTTAATTGTTTTTAAGTTTTCATTTCTAATGTTTAAGGGTATAAGTTTAAAATTAAGTGTCAAACTCTGTCTTTGTCTACGTTTTTGTGTTTGTTTGATTTTGTTTGTCTCATGAAAGACCGTGAAAGAACCCCACAGAAGGATTTTTTCTCGTGAAGGAAAGCGAGGATGAATCCTTTTTTTTAATCACAAGGTAGAAAGGGCCCCTCAAGGGGCAAATGCCCTTCATTAAGACCTGTGAAGCCCCATAAATGGGTTAGGAGCTTAAGGAAGGGGTGGCCCCTTATAACGGAGGCTAAGGCCTCCAGGGGGAGGATTTCAGAACACCCCAATTTCCTCTCCCCAAACGCGGGGATACTACTTCACCGTTTGTTCCTCGCGAACTGAATGAAGATCACAAAGCCCAATGAAAAGAAATTGCTTCTGAGTCGTTGGTTCGATACGAGACAGAAGGGGACGACTTCCTTTCACGAATTGTGACTGGGGATGAGACTTGGGTACACCACTTTGAACCTGAAACAAAACGTCGATCCATGGAGTGGCATCATGCAGACTCCCCACGCAAGAAAAAGTTCAAAATGGCTCCCTCTGCACGAAAGGTTATGGCCACCATCTTCTGGGACATGAAAGGGGTGATTCTGGTGGACATTATGAAGAAAGGACAAACAATCAACTCAGAGGCATATAATTCTTCCCTACAGAGACTCCAGAGACGTATAAAGCGAGTTCGACCAGAGAGAAAACTGGAAGACGTCCTTTTTTTGCACGATAACGCAAGACCACACAACAGTTTGCAAACAAGGGAGGTCATCACAAAAGTGCGCTTGACTGTTACCCCACCCTCCATACAGCCTGGATCTGGCATCTTCAGACTTCCATTTGTTTGAGCCAATGAAGGATGCTATTCGTGGGAGAAAGTGTCAGAGTTTCAGAGTGACGATGAAGTTGTTGAGGAGGTTATGAGGTGGCTCCAGCGGAACCCAGTGGACTTTTACCGTCAAGGAATAAAGGCCCTTTTTTCGAGGTGGAGAAAAGCCGTAGAAAAGGATGGAAACTATGTGGAAAAATAAAAACTTGTAAAAAAGGTATGTAACCACTTGTGTAAAAAATTTCCGGAATTTACAAGGAAACTTGGAAAGAAAAAAAATGGTGAAGCAAAATATATTGAGTGGTCCTCGTAGTTTCCGATTCTTCTTTATTGATATTTATTGTTCGAATAATTTTCACGTAACCTTTAATTTTTTTCTTTATTTTCGGGAGTTAAAACACTGTTTTATCGTGACAAACTGAGGAATCTTACAGAACTTCTGGGCTACATCGTTGCCACTGTCGTAACACCGCTTCCCGTCGATTAGCGAAGTTAAGCGACATTGGGTGTGGGAAGTAGTAGTAGTAGTAGTAGTTGGATGGGAGACCATCCACCGCGTCCAGATTATGTAGCGACCCGCGGTTCCGATCCCGCGTAAAGCCGTAGGTCCCCTCCGTCATACGACCTTAAATATTGCGAAGGAGGTTAAACAACCCTATTATTACATTACATGTAAAGAACTCCATCAAAGAATCAGATATTATTGGATCCATTCCACAAGAGCATCTCGCTAATACTGTAATGGAGTTCGAGCGTCGAATCTGCAATGTAGCGACGAATGGTGGTCATCATGTGGAAGTGTTTCAAATTTGGACATTTTGGAATTATAAAGAACTATATATATTTTATATCTATTATTAATAAGAAAACTGACCATTAATTTTTGCCCTTTTATTTCTCTATTGTTACACACGCTGTATATATATACACACACACACACTGAAGGTATTTTAGAAACGAATTTGTCACTGTCATAACCGATGTTTTATTGAAGTTGGAAAATTTTTTGTTAAATTAAATAAATTGGAGTAAAACTCGTGAACTGAGTTAAATTTCATGTTTAATTCATTTCAAAAAGGATAAATTCTGAACTTTAGTTCACAAATAATTGCAATTTCTGCGAACATCTTAAATCTGAATTTGAAATTAAAAAGAAAAATGGAATAAATCATTATCTGAAGAGAACACAAAACTACATATTTTTTTTCATATGAATTCAGGACTAAAAATAGGCTTAATAACGATAGAATTGGAGACATGAAAATCAAAGAAACTGAATTCAAAAGAATCTAATTTCAATACTGGGGAAAGAAATTCTGGAAAGCGAAAGCCCAAACGAGTTAATTCTTTTAGGGAAGTTCAAGGGGGTTGTCATCCCCCTTTGTTAGGTACGCCCAGGTAGATCTAAATTAAGTTAGGTGCTCTGTCGTCGAGCAATGGAGGAATCTTTTTGCGTTAAAAGAATAAGAAACTATTGTTATCTATAATGCGTGCGCCTTTATTCCACAGGAACCCAGTCTCTCTTTCTATTCCCTCTTGAATTCCTATATCCATTTATTTATATATATATATATATATTTGTTTATTTCTATATATATATATATATACACCACGGGCCACACTAGATCAAATGCCGTAATTTTTCTACATACGCGCAGAAACCAATGCCCCAAGGGGGCACCTCCCGCATGTCGTACATTATATACATTCTAACTGCAAACACGCAGTATAATTAACGTAAAGAACGACGCTTGTATAGGAGAATATTCCGCGCAAGATGAGAGAGAGAGAACGAAACAAATGAAAAAAATGAGGTAACCACCCGGGAATCGAACCCGGGATCTTCCGATTGCTGGTCAGATATGATAACCATTACACCACGGGCCTCACTAGATCAAATGCCGTAATTCTTCTACATACGCGCAGAAACCAATGCCCCAAGGGGGCACCCCTCGCATGCCGTACATTATATACATTCTAACTGCAAACACGCAGTATAATTAATGTAAAGAACGACGCTTGTATAGGAGAATATTCCGCGCAAGATGGTTTCTGCGCGTATGTAGAAGAATTACGGCATTTGATCTAGTGAGGCCCGTGGTGTAGTGGTTATCATATCTGACCGGCAATCGGAAGATCCCGGGTTCGATTCCCGGTGGTTACCTCATTTTTTTCATTTGTTTCGTTCTCTCTCTCTCATCTTGCGCGGAATATTCTCCTATACAAGCGTCGTTGTTTACGTTAATTATACTGCGTGTTTGCAGTTAGAATGTATATAATGTACGGCATGCGGGAGGTGCCCCCTTGGGGCATTGGTTTCTGCGCGTATGTAGAAGAATTACGGCATTTGATCTAGTGAGGCCCGTGGTGTAATGTTTATCATATATATATACAGTTGTGCGAAAAAGTTTAAGTACACTTGGAAACCTAACGAAAAATTGTATTTTGATTGAAGCATCAGTGACATTTAAAAGGAAACAGCCTAAAATACTTTCAGAAACAATAGATTTATTAGACATAAAAATAAAATGAATAAACTAAGCCAAAATGCAACACATAATACAAAAATGTGAAATAGATGGTGAGCAAATATTTAATTACAAATTATTAATGCTGTGTTTAACTCTCTTTAACTTAAATAATTAATGGGATATTTCTCTACCAACTTCTTGCTCTTCGGAGAGATTTTGGTAAATTCTTCCTGAAAAAATTCGCCGAGCTAACTGAAAGAAGTTGGCCTACGCGTATCGACAACGCTCTTGAGATCAAATTATGAATACTAAATCAAACTTAGATCTGATGACTGGCTTGGCCACTCACACAAAAGCTTCCATGGCTTGGTAGAGTTGCTCATATGTTTCGTATCATCGTCCTGCTGCAGAATAAAACTGCGACCCATGGAGACCTGATGAACTGAAGGCATGACATTTTCTTCCATGGTGTGTTGATATTTGCTGAAATACATATGTCCGTTGAATTCCATCAACTTGCCAGGCCCAGAAATACTGAAACAGTTCCACAAAAGAATACTGCTATCACCATGTTTGACTGTGGGGTTGGTGCTTTTGGTTTTTAATGCTTTACCAGACTCCCTGCAGACATACCATTGATCGTTGTGGCTATATTTATATGGTCGTTGACACACTTTAAACCAGGGGTCACCAACCTTTTTTTTGTTCACCGCCCACTTTTACCATTTTTTGAAAATTAAAAAAGCTTATCGTCCACCTTAGATCAAAAAGAATAAATCAACATAATCGATAAAATAAATAATGAAATAAATGTTTAATTACCTTTAATGTGAGCCCACTAGTGGCCGCTACCGCCCAGGTTGGTGACCCCTGCTTTAAACGATCATCCTTATGAGCTTTATTAAGCAGTGGTTTTCTCCTTGGAACGCGTCCAAAGAGCCGGTTCATTTACAGTGAAAGGATGAATGTTGATTCCAATTTGGCTCAAAGAATGCGTTAGATCGGTAGAATCCAACCGACGATGAGCAACAGCTTCCTTGATGATTTTTTGAACGACACGGTTAAGAATCTTTCGTGGTCGTTCACTACGAACATTGCGGAGAAGAGAGAGGGATTGAAGACAGTCAGTAAGAGGCGAGGAAGTGATGAGACGATAAGCATTTCATTCCACCCGGTGAAGTACGGCTGTGTGGGTTCAGCCACCCCACACATACAGGGGCGGACAAGACCCCTATACAGAGAGAGCAACTGAACGAGGGTGAAAAAACCGCAGAGGCGGTATAGCACACCTAACCTCTTGGAACCTGTTTTTTAAAGAGAATACAATATAAGTGGTCTTCCCAGGAAAGATCACGAAAAAAGGAAACGCCAAGAATGTTAATAAAAGGGGAAGGATTGGGTTGTGTATTGTTGAAAGTAAGGGGATAGTCGTGAATAAGATTGTGACGAGCAGCCAGATGGAGAAACTAAGTATTTGAGGCATTGAAAGCCACAATATTTTCTCTGCCCCAATCAGAGATAGCAGAAAGATCAGAGGTCAGGTGTACCGTAACCGTTCTACGCGAATCATGGAGTGTCTGTTGAGAGGGACACTTTGTGAATCGGGTGGAGAAGTGAAGAGTGGAATCATCGGCATAGCAGTGGATAGGTCAGGAAGTGCGACTTAATAGATCATCGATAAATAAAAGAAAAAGAGTGGTTGACAAAACAAAACCCTGAGGAACGCTACGGTACTTGTAGGTTATCTCCCCCCCCCCACCAGTTTTGACAGAATATTTTCGTTAAAACTAACGAAAATATCACGACTTAACCTAACCAATTATCAAGGGCGTACAGTTGATCTATTAATTATTAATTATAACATTGTTTGTTTCTGGAATATTATTTACTATTTACTAATAGATCAACTGTACGCCCTTGATAATTGGTTAGGTTAAGTCGTGATATTTTCGTTAGTTTTGACAAAAATATTCTGTCAAAATTGGTGGGGGGGAGATAACCTACATGTACCAACGCCACTGTTAATAGCTTTAGGAGACGAACATTGGCCATCGACAACCGAAGCTATAGATCGGCCAGAAAAGAAATTAGAGAGGAAGGCACAGATAGGCTCAGAAAGGCACCCTCCTTTAGGGAGGAGATTGTAGACACCAATCAACCAGGGAAGTACTCCTGGGGGAAAGTTTGGCAGGAGATAGGGAGTGCTGGAACTCCCGTTTCTCCTGTCACTGTCCCCTTTTAGCTGATCTATTTTTGTGTCTCATCTACCGTGTGAGTAGTCCAGCATGCTCTCAAACATACACTTCTCCCTCTATTCTTCACTACACATAAATGCATTGTTATACTGTACTACACGATCTTTTCAAATTTATATAAAAAAAAAAATGGCATCGTGAGTCTCAGAGACCTTGATTTCGGCTTTTTCCTTCTTATATAGGGAAGCAGTTTTGCGGGCGTGAGCCTTTGGTCTCTTCTTCCTACATAAAAAACAGAAGGATAGAAACGGAGAGAGGGTAGTTTCGAAATTAAAGATTTGTACCAGACTCTATCGAAAAGTTTTGATCTGTCCAGCACAATGACAAAAGTTTCCCTGAAAGGAGGATGACCAAGAGACAGAGAGATATGGAAGAAGATCGCCAGTAGAGCGTCCCTTAAGGAACCCATACTGACGATCTGAAAGAAGATTGTGAGAAGAGAGGTGTTCAATAATTTTCCTATTAAAGATGGATTAAAAACTTCAGAAGGGCAAGAAATGAAAGCAATTGGTCGATAGTTGGAAGATACAGAGCGGTCACCCTTCTTTGGGAAAAGCTGAATGAAAGCGAACTTGCAGCAGGAAGGAAAAGTACCAGATGAGAGAAAAAGACGAAAGAGTTTGCCTAGGCAGGTGTCAGAAACAGAAGCATTGCTCTTGAGAACAACAGGAGGAACACCAACAGGACGGTACGCCTTCCTAAAGTTGAGCCCAGATAAGGCAGAAAGAACATCTTTAGAAGAGATTCCAATTTCAGACACAATAAAAACAAGAACAGCACCGAAATCGTCCAGAGTTGAGTTGGGGGCGAAAGTTTGAGCGGAGAGTTCAGCTTTGTCAAGAAAAGAGACGGCAACTGAGCCGTCGGAATGGAAAAGAGTAGGGAAAGAAGAGGAGGTAAAGTTGTTGGAGAGGTTCTTAGATATATGCCAGAAAGAACGGGAAGAATTAGAATTGGAGAAGTTTTCACATTTTTGTCTGATGAAAGAATTTTTGGCGAGTCGAAAAACAGATTTTGCACTATTTCAGGCAGAAATATTCGCTGAGTGAGAGTCAGGAGTTGGATGGCGACGGTACCTTCTGAAAGCATCCTCTCTGCTGCGGATATCATTAAAACAATTAAAGTTAAATCAAGGTTTTTTTATGCATTAGTAGTAGGTATAGAATATGGAATGTATGCCCGAGGAAAACACCTCCGTGATGTGCTCAGCATACGGCCGAATTGGAGCGACAGGAAAGGAAACAGATATAAGATTGTGGTCGAAGGAGCCCAACGGAGAAAAAAGTTAGCAGCGTAAGAAGAACGATGAGAAAGTATGTACAGGGTGGCGCAAAAGTCGCTCATCAGTGAAATTTTCAGTGTTGACTATAATATATTATTTTTTCCTTTAAGGTAGGGAATGGTTGCGAAATTAACAATAGACGAGAGGGTGAGCTTGGTTTTAATGCTTGGAATACCAGGTACAACAATCGATGAATCGATACAGAATTTAAATTCTGTACCGATTCATCGATTTGTAATACCTGGTATTCCAAGCATTAAAACCAAGCTCACCCTCTCGTCTATTGTTAATTTCCCAGCCATCCCCTACCTATAAGAAAAAAATATTTTATAATCAACACTGAAAATTCCTATGATGCGCGAATTTTGCGTCACCCTGTATATATATATATATATATATATATATATATATATTCCAACCTACAAACCGATTATTCGCTTCGCTGCATGCAACTTGGAATGGAAATTCAGGGGTGTTATTCTGGCGAGAAAATAAATCAAAGCGATAACTTGTATAACCACATCACATTTCAACTTGAAATATGTACACTATTTTTAATTATAAACAAGAATTTCGTGAGGTAAAATAAAAAAATTTAATACAAAACTGACAAAGTTAAATCATAACGACATTAAGAGAAAAACTTTTTCAAATTTTTTAATTACTAAATTTAAGTAAAACCTGTTTTTAATTAGAAGGAAAATTAAACAAAATTTTAAAATTGAAAATCAAAATTCAAAATTTAAAATTTAAAATCTTTATTTAAAAACGAATACTAATGAGAGAGGTTTACAGTTTTAAGATAATTGATATGACATTAATATATTCACGGTACTCTTATCTCACGATGCCGTTGGAAGCATGGAGGCTTTGTAGGCAAAATTAATGGCATTTAGCTTATTTATCACTTAAAAATAGTGAAAGTGATAAGTAAAAGTAATAGTGATAAAAACTAATAATAATAATAGCAATAATAATAAATACAATATAAAGTTTACACAATGTTACATAATTAAAAATTAAATGATTTGTTGCATACTTAGTTGTTGTTGTTGTTGTTTAGCCGATGAGCCCACCCTGATCGAGCAAGCAGGCGGCACGCAGGTAACCGATCGCCCTCTCCGGAGTGGACCAGGGGTTCAGCGCACTAGTGATGTTGTGTTGTGTTCGTTGTTGTGCTAGAGCGGTACAGTCTGTCATAATGTGTTCAATTGTTTGTGGTGTGTCCTGGCACAGGTGGCAGGTGTCGTCTATGGAGTTGTCTAGTCTGTGTTTATATGTCCGTAAGTTGGGGTGATGTCCACATCGGAATCGTGCTAAGTTAACTCGATCCGATCTGCTCAGGCTGGTCTCTGACCTGTCAGTGGGTGGCGGCTTCGCACCTAGGACCGCATTCTGACCGAGTCGTGTCAGTGCTTTGTGATTAGGTGTGTGTGTATGTGTTTTCTGTACTGTGTGATGTCTGTGGGGCGTGGTATGGAATGGAGTATTTGGTTATAATATCTCTCTGGTGTTACTTTAATGGTGCGAGGTGTTGGTGCATGATTGTACATGTAGTGGCAAGGTTGTAGGTTAGTTGTCGCTGCTGCCATGAATTGTGTTCCCCTCATGTCTAAATGTTCCTCAATAACTTTCAGTATTTTTGTTTCTGTGTGCAGGTGTCTATTGGTGTTGTTTGAGTGCATCCTGTAATGATACGAAGTGCGTTGTTTTGTATTGACTGTAAGGTGTTTATGTGTGTGTTTGAGATAATGGGTACCCAGCATTGGCTAGCATAGTCCATAACTGAGCGAATATATTGTTTTTATATGAGTGATGTTGTTTCCTACTGGTGTCCAAAGTTTGTGCCTGTAAGTACCCAAAGCGTGTTAAGTCTTGACGTACATTTGTTTTTAATGTCCTGAATGTGGTTTGCAAAAGATAATGATGTGTTGTATGTGACCCTAAGTATTTTGGTCCTGTGAGTGTGTGGAATGTTGATGTTGTTTAGTGTAAGCTGTGGAATTACCTGGTGTTCTTTTGTATTGCTTGTAAGCAAGGTGATGGTTGATTTTGTGGGCGCTACTTTGAGTCTATTGTGTGTGAGCCAGTCTTGTATACTGTTTATGTATGTTTGTAGGTTATTTGTAGCGGTGTCGATGTTGTTGTTGGTGGATGTTAGAGTGATGTCATCTGCATATGATGATAAGGTAAGCTTGGTGTCTATGGGTGTTGGAACGCCATGCATGTATAAGTTGAAGAGAGTTGGTGAGAGACCAGAGCCTTGAGGGACCCCGTTCGGAAAAAGCTTGTTTTTGGATGACTTGCCATTAAATGTGACATGTGAGTATCTTCCTGAAAGATAGTTGCTCAGCCACCTTTTAGTGTTATTGTGCATGTTTGTGTTGAGTATTTTGTTTATGAGAGGGAAGCGTGGGATAGCATCAAATGCTTTACTAATGTCTATTTTTGCTAATAGTGTACGTTGAGCTAGTCGTCTGGAGTTGATGCCATCCATGATGTGCTGCGTGAGGTTAGTGAGTAATGTCGTGGTTGAATGGTGAGGTCTGAATCCATGTTGAGTAGGCGATAGTGGTATATGTGGGTTGGTGATTTGTAAGATTAGTCTTTCTGTTACTTTGGAAGGTGTGCATAGTAAAGTAATTGGTCTATAGGAAGCTGGTTCTGTTGGATTTTTGTTTGGTTTGAGTAGTGTAATAATTTTACGATGTTTCCTTATGTCAGGAATAATACAATGTTGATATGAATATGTGCTGATATTTGTGAGAGCTAATATTCCCTGTGGGCCCAAGTGTTTAAGGTGTATGTTAGATATATTGTCTGGTCCAGTAGCTTTCGAATTCTTAATGTTTTTGATGATCTTGGTGGTCTGGTCTGTATTGAAGGGTGTAATGGTAGTGTCGCGTCTGTAGGTTTTCTTTTGTCTGGCTGTTTGTCTGTCTGCGTGTTTCTGGTTGTTGTCTCTGTTTAAGTGACTTATCTTTGCGTAGTGATTAACTAGAATATTAGCTTGTTGTGTATATGTTGGGATATTATTTTGGCTGCGACAGATAGCCGCGTGTGAGGTGTGAATACCGCTGTTAGAGTGGGTAATGCTGTTTATAGTCTTGTATAGCCTGGATGTATCTGTGGAGTGGTTTAGTGTTGTTATGAATTCCCTAAATGTTTCTGTTTGTTTTTCCTTGAGTTTGTTGTTTATTTCTGTGTTGAGCTGTTGTCTCTGCTATTTTATGGTTTCTGTGTGTGGTGTTTGTGTGTTATGTTCGAGGTTGTTACGTTGTCTTATGAGGTGGGCTATTTCTCTAGTGTAATTTGGGTTGTATTTCCTAATGTTGCCCTTGGATATGTATTTGTTTGCATTAGTGATGAGCTGATTAAATGTCTTGAGTGTTGTATTGATGTTCATGATGGATGTGCTGTTTAATGTGGTGAATTGTTCCGCAGTCTGTATTTTGAACTGTTCCCAATCAGCTTTCTTGTAATTTCTGTAAGTGTGCCTAAGGCTGTTGGGGCAGAGTGTAGAACGTGTTGTAATGATGATGGGCAGGTGGTCTGATGACAGTTGTTTTTCTGTTCTCCATTGTGTATGTGTTGCTAGTGAGGGGGAACAGAACGTTATGTCTGGGCAGGAGTTCGAGTATCCTGCTTGATGTGGTATGTGTGTATGTTCTTCTGTATTGTTAAGAATGAAAAGGCTGTTTAGTTGTGTGGCTATGTTGGCGCCTCTGGTGTTGCTTTGGTTGTGCAGGTACCAACTACTGCCTTTAGCGTTGAAGTCTCCTCCTAAGATGACATTAGTGAGAGGCCAGATTGTGTAACTGTGGATTGTAATTGGCTGGCACCTGAGGTGAACTATCTGGTGGGATGTAAATGTTGATTAGTGTGGTGTTGTGTTTTGCGCGTGTTTTAATGTTAACTGCCTGTATTTCTATCGTGTTATCTACTTGGATTGTGTTTGTAATGTTTTGGGTGGCATCAGTGTAGCTAATGTTTTTACGTATGTAAGTGATGAGTCCACCTCCGTTACCCCTACCCAGTACGATCTTGACGGATTGCCGTGAAGTCAGGGATGGTGGGTGTTTTGTTTGTGCGTTTTAGTTTTGTTTCTTGTATGTGTTATGTGAATGTTTTGTTTGTGTGAGGCCATCTACGTTGTACTGTAATATGATTTACGGACATTTCTTCGAAAACGTTTCTTCAAAAACAAAACTTCGAAAACATTTCTTCGAAAACGTTTCTTCGAAATCAAAAACTTCGACATCCAATAACTTCGACAAAAAATTACTTCGAAAATAAAACTTCGAATCAATAACTGCGGACATTTCGAAAACATAAACATTTTGAGACAAGTAAAAGTTCTCGCTCCTAACTTAAACATTGATTCAATTTTAACTGATTTTGAAACAGGAATGATTAATGCATTAACTTCGGAATTTCAATCACTTGCAAACTATGGTTGCTTTTTCCATGTTGGCCAATGCTTATATAGGAAAGTCTGTGAATATGGACTCAAAGCACGATACGACACTGATGCCCAATTCGCTCTAAATATTCGAATGCTTACAGCTCTTGCCTTCGTGCCACCTAACAAAGTTGTCGAGGGATTTAATATGCTAATTGAACAAAACATTCTTCCACATGAAGCAGAACCTGTTGTTGATTACTTCGAAGATACGTGGATCGGCCGTCCTGACAGACGGGGAAGACGTCGTGCTGCCAAATTTAAAATTGACATGTGGTCATGCTATGAAAGAGTTGAAAACGATTTACCGAAAACCAACAATGCGATTGAGGGATGGCATAGAGGTTTTTATAATAAAAGAGGTTTTTAATAATAAAAGATTTGTGTAATATTTTATAATTATCCTTTTATGTTTTCGAAGAAATGTCCGCAGTTTTTGATTCGAAGTTTTATTTTCGAAGTAATTTTTTGTCGAAGTTATTGTTATTATTCTAACCTAACCTAACCTAACCTAACCTAATTCGAAGTTTTATTTTCGAAGTAATTTTTTGTCGAAGTTATTGGATGTCGAAGTTTTTGATTTTGAAGAAATGTTTTCGAAGAAATGTCCGCATACGCTGTAAGATGTTAATATTATACTTTTGTATGTGTCTCATGGTGTTATTGTGTCTATGTCTTTGTGTATGGTGACATGTGTAAGTTGTAGTGGGGCCTGGATTAGTCTTAATGTCGCCGGAGAGTAAGAGTAGTCCGGGGAGCACGCAAGTGCTCTCCGTTAATGAAAAAATAGCACGCTGAGAATAGGTCCGGCCCGGAAGCCAATCGGCACTCTGACCGTGCCACGCACCTCTTTGAATAGGTGATGTGTGTTGATTTTTATTGATAACTTTGACAGCATTAACAGCAACACTGAATTTGGTCAAGACATGTACTTTTAAAATATTTATCTCTTTAAACATTGGGAAAGTGTGACTGTTTATTGTCATTATTCGAGAGTTCGCAAACATTTTCCACGAATTACTTCCAAAGGATATTTTATATATTTCTTTGAGCTACCCCATGTTGTAATGCAATATAATAAATGTGGATGGATGAAGAAATAATATAGGGTAAGGAGTGAGTTCATTTGAGGAAGGATCTTTTTTAGTTCAAATAATATGAAGAGAAATCTTGATATTTTGGATTTGAAATGTTGTACATTAGGGTGGAGTGAAAATGGCCCAAAAATTTTTTTTTGGGAATTTTAACTTACTTGAGGTTAGGTTTTAAAAGTTGCCAATGGACTAATAGAACAATATGCAAAAAAGTTTATTAAAATCAGACAATCTTTTGATCGACCACCAGACGTTATAAGTTTACAATAATATACGATTTTACACAAAAATACCTAAAATACGAGTAAACATCAGACTATATATTTTTAGTTATTTTGGCACACTATTATGCTAACGATAGAGTCTGAGTTATGCATGCATGGTTAATTCAGAATTGATAGTCACGTTTAGACTCAAGTTTCGGCATAAGCTGCCGAGAAGCGACGCGAGCCCGAATAAATCCATGGCGGGACGTCTCGCCACACACAGCGGCTGAAGCTTCGGTAACTAGGTTCACGCATCTTTCCACCGCCTGTGTGTGACAAGGGAAGCGAGGGAAGAGGACACTTGGTGAAATTTGAGCAGAGATCATGTCGTTCAATTCGTTGTCCGTCATATCCATCGTAACAGGAGGCTCCGTCACGGTCAAAGTCTGCCAATCGACCATGTCCTGGTATTCGGTCGCGTCGAGGTTGAGCGGTGGCACTCGAAACCTGCGGATTTTGTTTGCAGACACATGTGATCTTGCCTTCATGATTCTTCTGAGTCCGAGTTCCCTTATATGTGGTCGCTCATCTGTGATCATGGCTAATAGCACGTTCTCGGGGTGTCCGCAGAAGCCGTTTCGCCGAATCACCGGGTCGACGACTTTCTTTAGAGAGGAGCTGAGGTACCGTGTTCTCACCATCATCCCGTGCAGATGTTTGGCTCCATCTTTGCATGATGGCTGCGTCTTGATGGCGAACCATGTTGGGGCGTAGACCCGGATGATGAATGTGACAAGAGTTTTGATGTTGTTGGATGGTGCATCGAGGCCAACATAGAGGCGGAGGATTCTGTTGGCAGTTGCCAACCATCGCGAGTGGTTCAATGGTCCCGATTTTCGCAATGCTAGATCACAGGGACAGTGTCCTTCACTGACAGCTTGACACATCTGCCACAGGTACTGCTGGTCAGTGCTCAGGTCCTTCACGTCAACATGCGGCAGTGGCTGTTGGAGATATAGGTTCATACGATGTTATATGGAGTTCCGTGCATGCTGTGAGAGATTTCCCTATCGGTCCTGAGAAGCACTTAGGTCCTGTAGTTGCTCCATCTAAATGCTGAAACAGGTGTCGCAGGGGGAGCTCGTTAGCATGTAATAAGCACACGAGCCATTGCAGCGGTTTTTGTAGTAATTCCTCAAGCTGCCGAATAACTCCGCCATTATGTCCAGTGTTGACAGCGGTTCCGTCGCATCCGACGACTTTCACACTGTCGAGATCCACACTTCGCGCAGCCAAGCATTCAAAGATTACTTTGGAAATCGCCTTGCTTGATCCACTTGACGGCGTCACGTGGCCAAAGTACGATGAACCTGGTTCACAAATAATGCTGACGTGCTCTTCTGTATCTCTGTCCCGGTGGCCATGTCCTGCGGCGTCTCGTACATTTTTCATCGTTCTATCCTTTCGACCGTCGAAGTACAATCCAGGCAAGTCTGTCATACTGCTGTCTAGTTTTGTCAGTTCTTGACGAGTTCTACTTCTTTCTCGGCGAATTTTACTACGATCAATGACTTTGGAGGTGTCATTTGTAGACACAATTCCAATGTCTTGTAGCACGGATGAGGCAATAACGGCTGCTGCTCGATCTGAGACGCCCGTTCTATCGCACGCTTTAGCCAAACATGGTAATCGTACAGTCATCGTCATTCTTTGACGTTTACTCTCCAGTGTCGATAGATCAGGTTTACAGTGTGACTTAGATAGGGTGTATTCTTCGTCGCTGTTGTCGGTGTCGTCGTCCTTGTCTTCCTCGTTGTAGCTTCCAGAATTGCATTGCTGCTTCGATTGTTCTTGGTGAATGCTGTGTCTTCTCGATTCACAGACTTTCCTGGATATTTTCTTCTGTAGCTTTGTTGTTTCCACCAAATCGATGCCTCCTATAATCACCTTTCTGGCTCCTCTCTGGTCCTCTAGAAACTTTCTTTCTTTGAGTGGTACTTTGTCCGCTCTTTCGCACTTACAGCTCATGACGAAATCTACACATTTGCATTTGCTAATGTCGAAGAGTTTATCTGCGTCTTCTCTGAACTGTTCAAGTTGTTGCTTGTAGTTGTCGTTGTCCTTCCGAGCCTTGTATGGTTTCAAGATTTTCTTGTATTTCTCGTTGTACGGTCTGAGCGTTTCAATCACTCGTCCGTGCGTCACGGTCGGAAGAGACGCTTTCTCCCAAACAAGTTCAACATCAACGCAAACTTTTTTTGATACTTCGGCGAACGGTGGATATTTGTTATTCTTCGTTGTCAGCTGTTGTCTTGTATGGATGTAAGCCTTCATAACATCAGCGTAGGTGGGAAGAACATTTGTGGGTATCTCGCGTGGCGCGCCAAAAATCACACATGCCGCCTTCTCCCTCGTAATAATTTCCATTCTGAAAAAAAAAAACAATTATTATAAACTGTAAGCAATGTAAGACTATTAAAGAATTTCTGCAAGAAAAAGAAATATCAAATTAATACTGTCACACTCACTTGTCAAACACCTATAAACAGATATCAATATGTAATTAACTTACTTTTAATATCAAGTTTCACGAAAAAATGATGATAACAGCACAAATAACCTTCAATTCTCACTGCCACATGTGTACTGAGCTTGGCGGAGCAGCCGCGCTTTGCATATTACTCACTCTCCCCTCACTCCCAATCTCCCATCCCCTCGGACTCACGGACTGCATATGTTATCGCACCAAATCACTACCATCACTGAAACTAGCATTAAATCAATGTATGGTTAACTAAACTCTTTCTTATCTCACTTACTCACATCAGCTCTAATAATTTGGCCACCCTCTGTAATTGCCATTAATTTACATTCCACACATGTTGTAATCTTAAATGTCAACCTCAAGTATGCAATAACACAGTCTACAGCAAACTAAGCTGTTAATTATTTGCATAAACATGGATGAAAGACCAGCATCTTGGATGACTCCTGATGGGCAAAGCGATCGTTAAAACATGAAATATGCCATATATTAAAATCGCTGGTGGTCAATCAAGCAATGCTTCAATTGTATTATAATTTCACATGCTTGTTTCTAAAGCCCATTGGCAACTTTTCCACACTCAAGTAAATTAAAAATCCAAAAATGATATTTTCACTCCACCTTATTGTACATGCCTTTTGGAATTTAGTTTTTCGTCTAAATTAATGCCAAGTACTTTACTGTCATTCACCCTCGCAAGAATATTATTCACAATTTTTATTTGACAGTTTGTGTTAATACGTTTTGTGGTGGTAATACTCATATAAGATAACTTTGTCAGGTTCAATAAAAGTTTATTGGCACACATTCAAGTTACACACATTTTCTAATTGCCTGTTCGGTTCATTAACCAGAACGTCTGAATTATGAAGGGAAGAAGTAAGTGTGGTTTCAGCTCCGTAATTTAATGTGGATGGGAGGTGAAAATTGTTGACGTGAATTGGAAATAGTAATGGTCCAAGAATAAATCCTCGTGGGTCCCCACCAGTCAACATCATCTTGTTGGATACATTATCTTTTAATCTGATGTACTGATGACGATTTGACAGATATGACAAACCAATCGAGGATATTTCCTCTTATTCCGTTATGTGAAATTTATTGAATAAGAGTTCATGAGAAAGTGTATCAAATGCTTTTCATCAGTCGAGGAAGATGAAGGCCGTGTGTTTTTTTTTGTTTAAGTTTTGATGACCATTTTCTAATAGCATGTTTATGGCATCTTCCATTGTATGTCCACCTCTAAACCCAAACTGTATTTTAGTTAAAGAATTAAGATTAGATTAAGAATTTAGTAAGTTTATTGTACACGATTTTTTCAAATACAGGGTGTACATAAAGTCAGGATCTATTTTTGTGAAGCACTTGGAAATTATATGGAATTCAATCATAAAATGCTAAAGTGGTAACATTTATTAAATAATTAAGAGTAGGATTCGACGTGACGCCCATCAGTATCCCTGCACAGCTCAAATCGTTCCGCAGCATTTCTAAACACATTCTGGGGCATTTGCGAGCACCATCATGTTGATAGACGACGGTACTAACAATCCTATCCCCGTCGTCTATCAACATGATGGTGCTCCTTGTCACTATGCCAAAATTGTTCAGGATTATCTAATTGGACGTTTTCCAAATCGCTGGATCGGACGCGGAAGCAACAGACCTTGGCCAGCGAGATCACCAGATTTAACCCCTTTAGATTTCTTTGCATGGGGCTTTATCGAATCGCACGTCTATCAGACGAAGATTACGAGTCTTGAAAACTTACGTACACCTATACGAACTGCTGCAGATAACATAACCCCGCAAATGCTCCAGAATGTGTTTAGAAATGCTGCGGAACGATTTGAGCTGTGCAGGGATACTGATGGGCGTCACGTCGAATCCTACTCTTAATTATTTAATAAATGTTACCACTTTATCATTTTATGATTGAATTCCATATAATTTCCAAGTGCTTCGCAAAAATAGATCCTGACTTTATGTACACCCTGTACTTTACTTGAAGTTGGCAATATGGATATAGGGCGATAATTGGATGGAATGTTTGGGTTTCCCGACTTAAATAAAGGACATACTTCGGCTTCCTTTAGACTATCACCTAATGTTACTGATTCATTCATTAACTAACTGAGTGCTATTGCAGTTTCATCGGACATTAATTTGTACATTTTTACCGGGATCGTATTGATATCAGAATCTTTATTTTTTAGATTTTTTATTGCTAGAGATATTGTTTGGTAGGATTCGATCAAAGAAATATAAGTGGATTTGGTTGTGGTATGTATTGTCGGTAGTGAGTGTCTGTAATTGGGATCGAGGCTGCAATATTGGAGCCGATATTTGCAAAGAAGTTGTTTAATAAATTGGCTGTCTTTGGGGTTACTGTAAGAATTTCCCTCTTGTGTGAGGGAGGACAAGGGCTTTGTTTTAACCTTATTTGTGTTATTAACTCTCCCAGAGTTTCAACCTTTCAAATGTTCCGTGTGATGATTCCTCATTTAACGAAGGTCAAGCTTGTTGCCGCTCCTCAACTCCTCCTTCCCTCCATAGCCTTTTTGGACTTTATTTTTGTTCATCAATTTTTGAACAATAATGATCTGCTTTTGTATTTTTAATGACTGCATTAAGTCTGTTACAATAAGTTTTGAATGTCTGTTCGGTAATAATATAACTTTTTCATAATTTAAAGGGAGTATGTTTGCGTTTAGTACTTATAATGAGTGCTGGGGTGATCCAATGTTTGTTGTATTTAGTTTTAGATAAGAGGAAAGTTTGCGTTGAATATATCCATTAGTGTGGTTTAGAATGCTTGAAATTTTGTTCCAGTGTCGTGATTACTTTCGGTTATTCTAGTACAATCAAAATCTGTTATTTCTCTCAGAAACTTTAATTGTTATTATAGCTGTAAGATCAATAGTCAACTTTTATAGTCTCCTTTGCTGAGAAATGGGTAATTAGTATGGTGTACGTAGGCAAGTGATCTGCGATATTTAATATAATTATACACGAGATTTAGTCATGCGGGGATCGCACCCAAATCTGATCTCGCAAAGTCAAGTTTCTAATGTCATTGTGAAGTCCGGTTGGCTTTGTCATAGCTAACTTAAAACCACTTGTAGTCACGATGTTGTGAAGGACGTTTGTGTTATTATTTCAGTGTTCTTTTGTGAGATCAATATTTAAATCTGCAACAACACATTTGTTACTAATATAATTAGAGGTTAGAATTCTATCGACATTTGTAATAAAAGTTGGTACGTTACCAGTTGGTGGTTGGTACATGCCAAAAACTGAATACTGGGTGTTAAGAATAAACATTTCAATTGCGTGTTTCTTAGGTAGTGTTTATGCTTGTCAGTTCTTCATTACTTTCACTCTTGTAGTTTGAGTCTACAAATATACTTACATCTCCTCCCCTATTGTTAGCCTTACGTACATGGTAGCTTGTGTACCCTAGAATGTTAAAAAAGATCTTATTATTTTCATTTGACCAGGTTTCAGTTAATATAATACACGTGAATTTATGTTGTAATAATTTTAGTTTTGCTGTCAATTCGTCAACGTAGCTTGGGAGATGCGAATGTTTAAGTTTAGGAAAGACATGTTGCCATTGTTGTATTTCTTGGTTAAAAAGTTGTCGATTGAGATATCTACAGATCTACAGAAGCTAAGGCTAACAAAGACCATAAGATTCACTCTAAGGTTAGCCGAGAGAAAGAAGAGAGTAGGGACTTAAAAGAAGATAATAAGGGGTTAAGTAAGTAGCAAAACATATCATTCGTGGGTTAACATTCATTCAGAAAAAGAGAGAGAGACTCACCAGCATCATCCGTCGGCCACTAGTCAGAAAAATAGTCGAAGAGAATAGAAAAGGGGTGAAAGATAAAAAGAAGTAAAATAAGAACGCTTACAAACCATGCAAACACAGTCTGAACTCAAACACTGTCATACCATGCAAACTACAGACATGCAAGTAAAGAGAGGATAAGAAAAAAAGTATGAAGAGTATATCAAAAGGTGGGTTAGTTTAGGCTACGACCTACATCTAAGTTCGTGTTAGTCTAATTTTTTTTTTTTTAATAAAATTTTATTGCTGGCATATCACACGCTGACATGTCACAGGCAGGCATTACTTGTCAACAGACTCAAACCTCGACCATTACCCCCAGAGTTCCTGTTGCTAATTGTTTTATTATTTTAAACGACGTTAATATTTTTAAAATGCCTATCTAAACGGTTCTTAAACATATTAACGCAGGTACAATTCACGACGGACGCGGGAAGATTATTCCATTTATCAATTACTTTAAACGTAAAAAAGTTTTTAGCGAGTGTTAGTAATGAAACGTCTGCCACGTAATTTAAATCCGTTATTACGAGTACTGCTATTATCGAAAATGAACAATTTGTCAAAATTTACGTTATCGATTTTATTAACGATTTTGAAAATTTCAATAAGCTCTTCCCTTAATCTCCTAGTTTCGAGTGAATGCAAGTCTAACTCTTTAATTCTATCTTCGTAAGACTTGTTGCGTAATAACGGAATTAGTTTCGTGGCGTGTCGCTGAACCCTTTCCAACCTATCAATATCCTCACGCAAATACGGGCACCAAAACTGAACGGCATATTCTAAGTGAGGCCTGACTAGGGACTTGTAAAGGGACAATATAATATTCTTCGATTTAAATTCGAAATTACGGCTATGAAGCCTAACATCCTATTGGCTTTGGCGCAAGACTCCAGGAACTGGTTCCAAACTTTTAAATTCGAAATTACGCGCTATGAAGTCTAACATCCTATTAGCTTATGCGCAAGACTCCAGGAACTGGTTCCTAACTTTTAAATCCTTAGATACGCGTACGCCTAAATCTACTTCCTCGTCAACGCTCGCTAACTGTCTATTATCCATCGTGTACGTGTAATTGTTGTTACGAGAACCTATATGCAAAACTTTACATTTGGCTACGTTAAATTGCATCTGCCACTTATCCGTACACTCCATAATCCTCTTTACATCGTCTTGGAGCCTATTTCTATCGTCCACGTTAACAACTTTACCGCCTATTTTAGCATCGTCCGCGAATTTTGACACGTTACTGGTCAAGCCTACATCTATGTTGAATTACGAATAGCAATTACGAATAGCAATGGGCCTGACACTGAACCCTGAGGGACACCGCTACCTACATCCAACCACCCCGATTCCCTACCATTAACAACGACCCTCTGTTTCCTGGCACGAAGCCATTCCTCTAACCAGTTAGCTACCTGACCGCGTATACCGCTTTAACTTTCGCAATTAATCTTCTATGCGGAACTGTATCGAACGCTTTTTTAAAGTCTAAATAAATAACGTCAGCCGCTCTATGCCTATCGTATTCGCGCACAATTTCGTTATAATACTCTAACAAATTAGTTAAACAAGATTTATGGCGTCGAAACCCATGCTGACTACTATTAATCAAATCGCGACTTTCAAAGTGACCGACGATACGATCCCTAACTACAGATTCCAAAAGTTTACCGACAATTGACGTTAAGCTAATAGGCCTATAATTGCTAGCTACTGTGCGGTCGCCTTTTTTAGAAATAGGCGTAACGTTAGCTAATTTGAAGTCTTCAGGAATAATCCCCGCTTCCAGTGACTTATTAAAAATTTTTGTTAAGGGGCCTACGATAACGTCTTTCAAATCTTTCAAATGTCTAGAATAAAGCGCGTCAGGGCCTGGAGCCTTGCTAACTTTTAACTTATCGATATAATGCGCAATCTCACCCTCATAAACAGTTATTTCATTCAAAATAGTCTCGCTACTAAATGGAACGATATCGTCCACGTCGGGGACATTATTTACGTCTTCTACGGTAAAAATTGTCGCAAAAAAGTTGTTAAAAATACCCGCCATCGCCTGAGCGTAGGAAGCCAAAGCGCCGTTAGCGTCCACTAGAGGGCATATGTTATCTTTTATCAGCTTACGATTATTGACGTAGTCAAAAAACTTTCTCGGATTATGTTTACTATCCGCAGCTACAAGTATCTCAAAATTACGCTTAGCATTCCTAACAGATCTTTTAACCTGACGTCTAAGCTTGATATATCTATTAAAGTTGGCTCCGCTCTGTTACACTCGTTTATGAATTCACCTATTTCCCTAGTTCACCACTTGGACCTACCATGATTACTAGCGCGCTTGGGCCTACGCGGAATAAACACCCTTTCGATATTCAAGAAACTTTCTTTAAATGCCTCCCAATGAAAATTTGCGTCATTACCCTTAAATAAATTATCCCAGTCCACTACTCTCATCCTATCCGCAAAACTATCAAAATTAGCCCTACGAAAATCCGGGACTTCTATTACGTTATTATCCTCACTGTTTTCTATCAATAGCTTAAACCTAATAATTTGGTGATCACTACATCCCAAACTCTCACCCACTTCCAAACCTTCGACTATATTATCGTCGTTCGTCATCACCACGTCTAAGATATTGTCACCGCGTGTTGGTTCGGTAACCATCTGTCATAAAAAATTATCTTCCATGAACTCAATCAGTCTCAAACCATCATCATTACCAGTAAAAGTCTTGTAATTAACGTTAGGGCAGTTAAAGTCTCCGACAACTACCCTATTCCGATTATTAATAAAGTTACCAAGAAGTGTGTAAAATCTAGTATCGGTATTGAGGGGTTGAACGAGAGGTCTATATGTATTTGTATCAGCCTTCAGGGTATAGGCTTATTTTAAAATCTGAAAATGGAACATGATTAAAGTTTTGTGTAAAAAAAAGTAAATTCATATATTACCTTTAAATCACTTCTTTATTGTCAAAAGTTCAAAACACCAAAAAAATTGGATTGTTTAAGTTTGTTTAAATTTGTCATTTTAAGTCCTTAGAATTTTCTGGTGCTAAAAAGTCAGGTAATTAGTATTCTTTATGGTTACGTCATTAACTTTATCATTTCCAAGAAAGAGGAAATTACTATTTAGAGTAGTGTTGTGTAACTTTTGTCGTAACTAAAATTAAACTTGGAGCTAAAGCAACAGACAGTATATTAGTAAACAAATAACTATAATTTTTCGTGATTATTCTGCAGCTGGAAATTGTGCTCAAACTTGTTAGGTACCGTCGGTTTCCAAAGTCGGGATACACTGGCACCTTACAGAAGAGTGTATTCTAATTTTCGTAACCGAATAACTCATCTTCCGAATGAGGTGAATACGAATAAATTCGGTTCAGGATGTAATTAAAGTTCAAACTTCAACGTATAAAGTCTCCTGGCATGATACCGATTAAGTATTGTTACACAAAAATAGCATAGTTTGTACATATTATTTCAAAGATATGTGATTATTTATGAATATTCATTTTGTGGACAAAAAATGTTCATTTCTTTCGACTTAACAAAGAACGTTTTCGAGTGTATTCATTATTTGAGGCAAAATCGAATGGTAATCCAGGTTTCCATCTTTATCACATTTCCAACAAACACTCATATTTATAAACTGGAACTTGTAAAAGTTATAATCTGACACTTTATTGTTCAAAGTTTAAAACTTTTAAAACTGAAAAGTCTGAACTGGTCTCTTAAAATAAGTGTACGTGTATTAGACTTTCTTGCACGAGTGTCGTTATAGATAATATTAAAGATACTTTTTATATTCAGTGTCAAACCAAAATAGTTTCCTATTCGAGGTGAAAGCACCTTCATCACTGAAACTTCCTGAAAGTGATGTCTTCGAAAGGCGTTTCAATAGGTATAATGAGTTGATCAATTAATTTCATGGTGCACACTCACGACCGACTTGAAACACTCGTTTCTCTTCTCTCATCATATATATATATTGTAACTATGAACATTAATAACATTAATAACTGATTTATATTTATTCTATATAACATCATGTGTTATATATAATATATACCGTATATATATAATATAGTGTGTGTGTGTGTGTATATATATATATATATATATATATATATATATATATATACAGGGTGAGTCAAAAGTAGCGCCCGATTTCTGTTTTTTCGGCTGTCAGATTCTTTCTGGGAAGTCATGTTGTTAATAATTGTCTTGCAGATTATTAATTTTCTTAGTTTATTTATTTTTGTTTTTGTTTTGCAGGTTATTGCTGAGAGTTTGGAAAGTTACTGAATTTGCACCAAATTGAACCATGAATTACCTTTCAATGAATCAACGCATTGCGGCCGTGAAACATTACTACAAATGTAATGCACAACCAACGATGGCGGCACGCCGTTTGGCACAGGAATTCGATATTAACCCACCCCAGGGAAGAAACATACGATTGATTGTCGAGAAATTTGAAGCAACAGGGTCGGTAGCCACTGCAAAGAAGTCCGGTCGTCCGAAAACGGCAACGAATGTAGCTAAGGCTGAAGAAGCCATCAGGAGACTGGAACAAAGTCCGCAAAAGTCAACTCGCCGTTTATCTGCAGAGTTGGAAGTGAGCCAATCAAGTGTTATCCGTATCCTTCACCAGAAAAAATGGAAACCTTACATTCCACGCTTACTGCATGCCCTTCATGATGGAGATGACGACCGCCGTCTTCAATTTTGCGAAGAGTTCTTAGCTAAACTTGACGAAGAGGACACAATGCTAAACAACATCTGGTGGTCAGATGAGGCATGTTTTAAGCTTAACGGCACAATTAACAGACACAATTGTGTCTACTGGGATGCGGAGAACCCAAGAGTGACAGTTGAGAAGGAGGTAAATTTACCTGGCGTGACAGTTTGGGCAGCCATATCTCCATTAGGGATAATTGGACCCTTTTTCTTTGAGGGATCTGTCACTGCAGAAATTTACCTGGATATGCTGCAAACCTTCTTTTGGCCCAGGGTACAAGATCAGGACTGTTATTTCCAGCAAGATGGAGCTCCACCTCATTATGGACGTCATGTTCGTCAGTGGCTTGATGAAAACTTCCCCAGAAAGTGGATCGGCCGCCGCGGTCCGATCGAGTGGCCGGCACGCTCCCCAGACCTTACACCTCCAGATTTCTTTCTTTGGGGGGCTCATGAAAGACCTTGTTTATCGTGAAAAGCCTCGTACCATTCAGGAATTGAAGGCTCAAATCACTGCAAAGTTTGAGGAAATTGATATCGAACTCTGCAGGCGTGTGTGCCACTCTGTGCCTGCTCGGCTGCAATTGTGCATCGATCACGAGGGACAGCACTTTGAAAATTGCAAGTAAAACAGCTTGGTACAGTTCCGTAATAATTTTCCCCCGAATAAATGGTTAGATAAACATGTCATTCATTTATTTCTACCTTCTTGTACACTGTAATACAAATGGCAAACAAACAATCAACTGACAGAAATCGGGCGCTACTTTTGACTCACCTAACTAGAACCCCCGTCGACTTCGAACCAACCCAGGCCATAGACGGAGGGGTTAACATATATATATATATATATATATACAGGGTGGGCCGAAAGTCTGGATCCATAGGAAAATATTTATTTTAATACATAAATTACAACAAATGGTAAATACTTAAAATGAATATCAACTTTAACTCGTAAATGCGTATCCGTGATACTGTACAGTGCTTCGTACTCCAGTATAAACAACATTATAACAAATGCTCAAATTGGCGGCCTCTGACATCGAGACACTTAGGGATGGAATTTATGATTTTTAATAATTCTTCGAATTGACGTTCTCGAGATGCGTGTTTCATTTGATAATCTTCTTGTTGACTTTACTGGACTATTCGTTAAAGTTTCACATACCATTGCAGAGGTATTTTCATCAGTTGCAGTTTTTGGACGACCAGAACGCCGTCGATCATGTACACTTCCTGTTTCTTTGAAACGTTTAAACAACTTGCCAACAGTCGCATGTGTTACTGGATGCTTATCAGGATGATTTCTATTGAATTCGGTAGCAACTTCTCTGTGTGTAGCGCCCTGTCTTGCGTACATGAGCACAAGTTCTACCCGGTCTTCTGTTGTTAGATTCGAAGCCATTTCTGGGCTGAAATAAAAAAAGTATTTGAGTATTTATACTGGAGTACGAACTACTGTACAGTATCACGGATACGCATTTACGAGTTAAAGTTGATATTCATTTTAAGTATTTACCATTTGTTGTAATTTATGTATTAAAATAAATATTTTCCTATGGATCCAGACTTTCGGCCCACCCTGTATATATATATATATATATATATATATATATATATATGTTAACCCCTCCGTCTATGGCCTGGGTTGGTTCGAAGTCGACGGGGGTTCTAGTTAGGTGGCAGCAACGGATGTGTGACTTGTAGTAGTTTTCTTCTATATTACTCTCAAAGTAATATAGTAAATTTTTGAGCTGTGGTAAGGCTTGAACGAGTAAACAAAATATTTGAAGATGATACCATATTTTTATCTTAAACCGCGACTTTTCAGATCTGATGTTATCATGATCTGCCAAGTTAACTAAAAGTGGAAATCGGACTATGCATCTTTACACTAAAATTTGCATATGAGTAAAATTTTAAGGTTTAAGATGTACAATTTAAATGCTTAGGCAAGACATGATCTCATCTTTTATAACGAAAGAGAATGTATACAAAATATGAACATTGCAAAGCTTAAGCACTAAGTAGGATTCCTGATTAAGCGAAATCAAAAAAAATGATTATGAGATTTTAAAAAAGAAACAGGTCACCAACTATTTGGCAAAGTAGAAAGCAAATCAAAATTTTTATCCAAACTCGCGTTGGGCGATTTTGGGCCTTATATAAAAATGAATACACACACGTACATACATATGAGTATAGGCATTATATAAAGTTAAATATATAAGAATATTACAGGATTATATAAATACATGAACCATAAAAACACATGAATTTTAAAATGGATACAAGAACTATATAAATGAATACAAGAATTACATGAAGAATATGATAGTATAGGAATATGGGAATTATTTATGGTTCATTTTTACACACACACATATATACAGATATATATATATATATATATATATATAAATATATATGCCCTATATACAGTATTATATAGACGGTTTACTGAAATCTGGTGTCCCTAAAATTTATTATATATATATATATATATATATATATATATATATATATATATATATATATATATATATATATATACTGTATATATAAAGTTTCACGGAGAACAGATTAAACTATACCTGTAAGATGGTCGTTTTTGATTAGTTAGCTATTTTCCACGTAAACAATTTGGGCTAATCACGATATTTGTAATAAATATCGACTTTGTCAAAAACTTTGGTTTCCACGAAACTTAATATGTACCATATATATATATATATATATATATATACACGTCCGAAAATATCACGAATTAACCTAACCAATCGTCAAAGGCGGACAGTTGACCTAACCGGGCATTCAGTTAACCTAAATTGGCATTTTTTTTACAAAAAGGCCGATTTCGCAAAAAAAGCCGTAACACACACACACATATATATATATATATATATATATATATATATGTGTGTGTGTGTGTGTGTGTGTGTGTTACGGCCTTTTTTTGCGAAATCGGCCTTTTTTTTTTTAAAAAGGCCAATCTAGGTTAATTGAATGCCCGGTTAGGTCAACTGTCCGCCTTTGACGATTAGTTAGGTTAATTCGTGATATTTTCGTTAAACAACGAAAATATCACGACTTAACCCTTTTGCAAAAAGGCCGATTTCGCAAAACGGCCGTAACATCTATATATGTACACACAAACAGTGCATGGAACAAGGAACTCTTCTGGGATAATTAAATCCACTATAGTTCGAATAAGTAATGGTAAATGGAAAATACTAAAGTTTTTCTTTTTCATGATGGAAACCCAACGTGGACAACGGGTCACTAGCAAAGAGGCCCCAAAATATAGCTTTCCTCACTAGCCATCTCCGAAGCAAATATGTTAAGCTGCTTAAGCAAGTAGGACCCAGGTTTGGGACAGGGTCTAGAGTTTAAAGCTTACCCAAGACAGCTCATTCAGAATCTCAGTATACACAAGAAACTCGTTGCATTTACGTCGGATCGAATACATCAGAGAAAAAGGGTAACAAGTGTATTTTCAGCCAAAATCCAAAACTTAAACCTCAACCGAAACATTTGAGCGTCCACTTTTGGGGCCACTTTGCAAGTGACCCGTTGCCCACGTTGGGCTTCCATCATGAAAAATAAAAACTTTTTGTTTGCCATTTACCATTACTTATTCGGACTATAGTGGATTTAATTTGGAGGAGATTTATGTAGACACCAAGTATTCCGTAGAGGACGTTAAGCAGGAGACAGGGAGTGCTGGGAACTCCCGTTTCTCCTGTTACTGTCCTCTTTAGCTGATCTTTTTCCGTGTCTCACCTGCTTTTGAGCAGTCCAGCATGCTCTCAAACACACGCTTCTACCGCTATTCCTCACTACGCACACATGCATTCTTTTCGAAATTTTAAAAAATGGTATTGTTTTTAACAGCTTCAGAGACCTTGATTTCGACTCTCTCCTTTTCATTCTTTGGAGGGGGGAAGCGTTTGTGCGGGCGTTCGCCCTTGATCCCCCCTTCCCGACAATTTCAAATATTTTGGGAGAACTCGCCTGCCATCATCAGTGATTAATATCGCTTATAAAACAATGAATTCCGTTTAATACCATCATTTTACTTTAATATAAACTTTAAAATTTAAATGGTAGCACTTCTAAAGTACATAAATAAGTTTGAGTTGAACACAAAGTATGCAAACACCAATTTCAAAAATAACAATTCTCCGAACTAATTAACTTTGAAATTTACCAATTTTTAAGTTTTCCGAGTAGTAAAATTACAATTATTACATTAAGTTTAAACAAAATTCTCGAGAATATTCTCCTAAAGATTATTCCCGAGAATTTTACAATTGTTGTATCGATTTCATTTGGCGCTGATTTCAGATGAACAAGAGTTGTTTTTGTTGTGGCAATAGTCACGAAGAGCAGATTTAGTTGGTTTGTTAAGTGATAAGGCAGTCCTGCTTCTAATTCCCAAACGCTCATTGACCCTAGATTTGAAGTGGCAGGTTGAATTGTCAATAGTATAGGTTAAAAGAACTCCATATATATATATATATATATATATATATATATATATATATATATATATATATATATAGGGTGTACACAAATTCTTTTCCCAATTATAAATTTTAATTACATGAAATCCAAAGAAGACACAGTAATGCTTTGTTTTGCATGTTGTTGCATAACACATCAAGTTTATGTTCCTCATTAAATCTCAACATGTGCGCTGTTAGTTACACGTAGTACATCTCACCGAAATTCGAGCTCACGCCATACGTTCGCTAGCATATCTCTCGTGACACTGTTGATGGCATTGCAAATCCTTGCACGAAAAGTGTCACTCTCAGCAACAAGAGTACAGTACACATAATCCTTTACATATACTCACAGGTTTACCTTTCCTGATACATGAAATCTGGCTTCGTCAGAAAACAAAACTTTTTTCAGGTAGTCTTTGTCTTCATCAATGAAGATCAACATGTTAACTGCAAACTCTCGGTGCCGTGGCTTGTCATCCGGTTGTAAGAATTGCACTCTCTGCACTTTATATGAATGCAGTTGTAAGTTCCCTCTCAGAATTTTGTGTACTGTTGCTTATGGTACCTGAAGTTGCTGTGAGGCGTGACGAAGGGGAACCGTTTTGTCTGAAACACTAGGACGTCCGGTCCTGTCTCCAGAAACTTGTTGTGCCACTTCCTAATGCTATGATTAGAAGGAGCGTTCTTGCCATAATAACGGTGGTAGTTCTGTTGAACGGTAATCACGGACTTTGACTCCGCAAACCAAACAACACATTTTGCTTTCTCCTGCGAAGTTGCTATTCTGTTTCGGTCAACCACCAATGGCTCCCAATCAGGCACAACAGGATCTGCAAATAAGAGAAAAAAAATTGTGTGTTATGCAACAACATGCAAAACAAAGCATTACTGTGTCTTGTTTGGGTTTCATGTAATTAAAGTTTATATTCAGGAAAGGACTTTGTGGACACCCTGTATATAAGGTGGAGCAACAAGCTTGGCGTTCGTCAGAATGAACAATTCGAGCGGAAGCAAAACTTAGGTTAACCAAGGTATATAAAGTATAGATTTCCATTTTGCTCTGATTTCATGTTATCTGTATGACCAATACCTCGGAGAAAATTAATATTCCAGATTTTCATAGTTATTTTATTGAGGTGAGATTAGAGTTGGATGCGGGTTTCTTCCGTGGTGTTGTCCCTTTTCCCGGTGACCCCGAATGTTGTTAATCTCTCATTGTCCCGCTCGTGGTTGGCTGTCAACGTACTATGAGAAATGACCATCATCATGAACAAACCTGGATATATTGAAAATGGGTATCGTACCCAGGGTTGTGGAGTCGGTCCAAAATTTTCCGACTCCGACTCCGACTCCGACTCCACACATTGTAAAAATTCGACTCCGACTCCGACTCCACACATTGTAAAAAATCTAAAAATCCGACTCCGACTCCTCACATTTTACATATACGACTCCGACTCTAGTGTTTCACTCTATAATTATCATAATAATAAGACATTTCATCACCACCACATGAATCGTTAGGTTACTTTCTAGGATAAGGGAACATTCAAATATTAAGAAGGATATTGACTTGTAGATATTATCATATTAAGGGATTTTTATTTTTTCCAATAATATTATATATATATATATATATATATATATATATATATAAATGAAAAAGATTCTCTTAAACATAATTAAGGTCTAACCAGTAGTAGTGCTACTTAAAATTGAATAACCCTTCTTAACCTAGTGGCTATAACCAGGGTTGTGGAGTCGGTCCAAAATTTTCCGACTCCGACTCCGACTCCGACTCCACACATTGTAAAAATTCGACTCCGACTCCGACTCCGCCCTGAAACGTGCGACTCCACGACTCCGACTCCACGACTCCGACTCCGACTCCACAACCCTGATCGTACCCCAAATGTTTTTCACAGAATCGGAATGTTACACAGATAACATTACTGACACCCACACTAAGTTCACAAATAGTTTGATGCCTGACATTGTTTACGAGAGAAAGTTGGTCTGGGAGCGTGTTCCCTTTTACACAATTTTATACAAACGTATAAAATATAATTGGTAGCGTAGTCAATTATATCTTATATTTTTATGTTGTTCTACACTTCTTAGCTAAGTAAAAAAGTTTTACGTTTAACGTTTTCCACTTACTTATCGATGAGCATTTCGCTTTCACGAATTTTTAATGACAAATATAACTTCCAATGTTATTATGAAACACAACACTGTTTTAATACTTAATCTTACGTTCGTTCACAGAATAAATTACACTTACGTTATATAATGCTATAAAGGGGGAATAGGCCTTATTCGGAAATGAAATAGGCCTAATGAAACGGGAGTATGGCCGAGCGAAAAAACAACAGGCTTAGAGCCGAAAGAAATTCTCCTCTGTATACCCTTGGTAGAATTAAATTGAACTTACTGACCGAAGTTCATATTCAAAGTATGCCTATTTACCCACAACCTAGTTTGAGATATTGAAATAAAAAGTAACAAGGGAACGCAAATAAGAATCTGCTCGTCTCGACTCACTGTCTCGAACTCTCTCTGTGGCAGATTCTCCTCTACTTCTCTCAATTTGATCCCAGTGACTCGATCTGCGCTGCGTGCTGTTTATCCCCATCCAGAATCCAATTTTCATTTTGCGTTGAGAAAGATCAACCTTATGTTCCTTTTCCATACGTTCCTAAAACGTATGGACATTTTAAAACATTTTAAGTACAACACTTTAAAAGTTTTTAAATATCCTAATATGGGTGTAGCATCGCCTGACCGGTTTTCTCACACTCCAGTGGTGGTAAAGTTCATGGGTTTTGATAGGCAATAACGCATGCGCAGTTTAGTTCTGATTTTACATGTATAAACCTGTGCGCTGTTTTTGTTAGAAAATCGACTCGTGCGAGGCTACATAACAATTGTGGCCTATATTTTCTTATATTATTCATTTACTGTATGTCTGAATTTTACTATACGAGTATATTATATTATTTATTAATAAATTCCCCTTTTTTTGCAAGCCCAACATTAGGTTAGGTTAGGTTAAGCTAACTTAACCTAAAACAAATAATTCGATGTATAAAACCGTGGGTACAATATTATCTGAATTTCAAGGTTTTGGATTAAAACCGTAACACAAGTGAAATTCAAAAAAATAATCATTGTATAGAGCAAAAAACAGCTTTCTTTAAATTTTTTAAATGGAACCTCCACCGACCTTAATGAATGCATGAGATTAAAAATTATCTCGAATGCAGAGGGGTAAGTACAGAAAACACCTCTTGACTCGAAAGCTTTATGTGCCTCCTCGGGTTTTGAAATATATGCAAGGTTGTATTAAGTTTTACCTCGTCGTTTCGTGATGGTCAATGCCCTTGCCTTCTACTCAAGCGGCACTGGGTTCGAATCCCGGTGGCGGCATTTTTGCACTATGTAAAAATGTGCGTGTCCGTATATGATATTCTATATATAAAAATGAAAATTAAAAGTTTATTGGAAGAAAGAAGAAAAGAAATACCTTCCAAAACACAGCTGGTGATGATAAAAACTAAAAACAAAAATATGACAAAAAACAATGCAAGTAATGAAAAAAAGAATAACAATGTTAAATGAAGCTATAGACAAACATTTTCCAACCATGAAGTCGAGATTTTTTAGAAGACATACATTGTGTGTCAAGTAATTATGCAACAAAGTTTTTTTAAGATAACTTTCTAATGAATGATGCTATTGAATTGTAATTTTTACCAATCATTTGTATGCATTATATACATAATCTGTGACATTTTCAATTCAATTGACCAAGC
Source organism: Bathynomus jamesi (assembly GCA_023014485.1). Lineage (NCBI taxonomy): Eukaryota > Metazoa > Arthropoda > Malacostraca > Isopoda > Cirolanidae > Bathynomus > Bathynomus jamesi. Next base: position 837,838 of record JAJOZX010001075.1, on the reverse strand, counting down.
CGTTGTTGAATTAGGAGATGAAATTAATAATTCAGTGTGTCAAGCAATTATGCAGGGGATGTTTATGATAATACCTATTCATGTTGATTATTTTTTGCATTTCAGAGTGATGTTCTTGTAAACCATGGAGAAGAAAAAGGATTTAACACAACATGAGAAAAAGATCATTGTGAAAAAATTGAGTGAAGGGCTGACAACTTTGGAGATCTCAAAACAGATTGGTAGAGACCATAGAACCGTCAAAAAAGTTGGAAACATAAACAAAGGAAGAAGACCATCTAAGAACAAAGGTTTTAGAAATGTAACATCAAGAGATTTGAGAAAAATTAAGTTGGTGGTCAATAAAAACCCTTTGCTTGACAGCAAAACAATTTTTGAGAAAGCTGGAATTGTAAACTTATCAAGAAATACACACTGTCGTATTCTCAAGGAAGTTGCAAAGAACACGAAAGCTAAATCCCGACATCCTCTTACTAACCAGCATAAAATCAAACGACTAGATTGGGCTAAAACAGGGTACCTAAAAACAGATTTCTCTAATGTTATCTTTACAGATGAATGTCGTGCAACTTTGGATGGGCCAAATGGGTGGTCAAGGGGATAGATTCTCCTAGATCAGTGGCTCCCAACTTAGGGGTAAATTACCCAATGGGGTAATGACAACTATTTTATGGGGTAATAAAACACGATCCAGAAGTTATAAAAAATAATACTGTGATAATCCAGAAGCTATAAAAAATAATATCTAATAATTGGGGTAATAGAACTGGATTAGAATTGGGTTTTGAGTAACCATACAAAAAAGGTTGGGAACCACTGTCCTAGATAAAAGTGGACCAACAAGACTCAGAAGACAGCAAGGAGGAGGAGGAGGAGGAGTAATGTTCTGAGCAGGCATTGTTGGAAGTACGTTGATAGGGCCCTTCAATGTAGAAGCTAGAGTGAAGCTGAATGGTGGAAACTATACAAATTTTTTAAATGAAAATTTCTTTAGTTGGTATAAGAATCAGCCACGAAATTTCAAGCAGAAATGCATATTCATGCATGACACTACACCTTCTCATGCCTCTAGATTTACAAATGGACATTTAGCCTCAAAAGAATTCAAAGGAAATAAATCAGTGCAGTGGCCTCCAGCTTCTCCTGACCTAAACCCAATAGAAAACTTGTGGTTTATTGTCAAACAGAGGGTATATCTAGGAAGAAAGTAGTTTACAAGTAAGAAGGAGCTATGGGGAGCAATCAACGGTGTATGTCAGAGCTTAAATTCAACAGAAATATCTAATCTCACCAAAACTATGGATGAAAGAATCATTAAAGTTATTCAAAAGAAAGGAAGATATATACTGTTTGTATGTGAGCACTTAATATAAATGGTAAATTGCTGATTGGTTGGTTTAAAAAACATAATGGTTTTGGTTTCTTGCAGAATTTTTGTCTCATTCTCCTTTGAATTGACAATTCAATTGCTTGACACACCTGAATTATTAATTGCATTTCTTAATTCAACAGCGGTTTGGTCAATTGAATTGAAAGTATCACAGATTATGTATGTAATGCATACAAATGATTAGTAAAAATTACAATTCAATAGCATCATTCATTAGAAAGTTATCTTAAAAAAACATTGTTGCATAATTTCATGACACACAGTGTGAAGCTGGACTGACGAATAGCTTGGATAAATAGGTTGACTGAGTTTTGAATGCAACAGTGGTTGTCGAACATTTGCGAAGCTGAGCATCTTGGAGGTAACTTATACAGCGGTCTAAAAAGATCTACTATAAATCAAATTTAGAGTTTTGCCAGAACTGTTTATAATTATTCCAAACATGCTGCCTATAAATATTTGTGCAGAAAGTAAGCAAAAAGACTGTGTTTATCTTCGTTTGTACAGAATCTGAAATTCCTCATAATCATGTTTGCTTTACCACAGAAACTTCGATATTGTTTTTTTATGTCTGAGTCGTCACTGAAGTAGCTGGTGATAGTTTCACTCAGATACTTAAATTCTGGTACTTTTTTACTTCTCTATTGATTCACCTTTCATTTTGAATTAATATATATATATATATATATATATATATATATATATATATATATACAGGGTGGGCGGAAAGTAGCTCCCTATTTTGGATTGGTAAAAAAATACGTATATTATCCATTTATTTCAGAAGAAATAATATGAAAAGGTAGGCATACATGGTAGGTTTTCTCTAAAATTCAATGTGGGCTCCAACTCTTTCCACCAGCTTCTGGAGCCGCCCAGGAATGGCGTCCACTGACTTTAGCAGGAACTCCGGCGGGATGGAGGACATGACTTCCCGAATTCGGTCCTCCAGTTCTTCCAATGTCCTCGGTTTGGTGCGGTAGACTTTTTCCTTTACCCACCCCCAAAGAAAGAAGTCGCACGGTGTCAAGTCGGGGCTCCTGGCTGGCCATTGATGTGGACCACGACGACCCATCCAACGCCCAGGGAAGTGGGCATCCAGCCACTCACGGACAACAAGAGCGAAGTGCGGAGGGGCGCCATCTTGCATAAATATCAGATCGTCGATGTTCTCCCATGTGCTGCCAACCGGCCTGACCTCGTTTCGCAACATAGCAAGGTACCGCTCAGCATTCATGGTGTTGCGCAGAAGGAACGGGCCCACAACCTGATCTGAGGTCATACCACACCACACCGTTACACTGAACCGATTCTGCCGTTTTTCAGCGGTAACCGTGCGACTTCTTTCTTTAGGGGTGGGTAAAGGAAGAAGTCTACCGCACCAAACCGAGGACATTGGAAGAACTGGAGGACCGAATTCGGGAAGTCATGTCCTCCATCCCGCCGGAGTTCCTGCTAAAGTCAGTGGACGCCATTCCTGGGCGGCTCCAGAAGCTGGTGGAAAGAGTTGGAGCCCACATTGAATTTTAGAGAAAACCTACCATGTATGCCTACCTTTTCATATTATTTCTTCTGAAATAAATGGATAATATACGTATTTTTTTACCAATCCAAAATAGGGAGCTACTTTCCGCCCACCCTGTATATATATATATATAAGTGGACATTTAAATTGTAACGTAAAATATAACTATATAAAAAATAAAAAAGCTATTATGTTCAATTCGAAAGGCATAGTTGTTTTATAGATCGGAACTTGGCAGCTTGTGTCATCGTGCATTTTAACTCGTCACAGTACCTGTGGTGTTTCTGAATAAATAATCATTTGTTTTTATGTAGACCAAGATTGTTCACAGTACTTTCCTCTTTTTACAACCCGCGATTTTCCAAACAAACGAATGATAACAGTGCGTTCTTTCACTGACTTCATTCATTCGTCTTCATAGGAAGTATGTGAAATATTTTCATCTTTTTTTGTAAAGTGGAGAACGAACGCACATAGTTTATATTGAGTGACTTCCCAATGGCAAGCGCTTGCGAGCTCAACTTGTCTTTGTATATCATTAAATAAATAGTATGAAGCGATTGTTTTAGTTTAGGAAATACTTATTCGCTTTGGCTTAAAATGCGTTTTTACCTTTCAAAAATTATATATCTCATTCTAATATATATATATATATATATACAGGGTCATTACAAAAGAAGTATACAATTTCAAAAATTTATTGTGATCAAATTATTTCTGATACAAAAATAATAATAGTAATATGAATGGAAACAGTAACTTGCAAATTTTTTTTTAGTTTATAGATGTTCAATATGATTTCCGTGAGTGACCACGGCAATGTCCAAACGATATTCAAACTATTCCCCCACTTTCCGTAAGATATAAACTAAAAAAAACTTTGCGAGTTACTATTTTCATTCACATTATTATTACTAGTTTTGTATCAGAAATAGTTTCATCACAATATATATATATATATATATATATATATATATATATATATATATATACAGTATATATAACTGGGCAGAAAATATGGGACACTGAATATGTAACTGAATTTTTAGTTCCAAGTTATATTTAGGAGTAAAATAAAGTAAGTTTATTTTAAGACTGTGTAAACTCCAGTTTGCCTTTAAGACCTCTTCAACTCGTCTTGGCATCGACTTCACCAATGATTTACAAATGCAAGTAATTTTTGGATTACATAGCCAGCACTCATGAAAGTGTCTTAATAAGCTTTTCTTTAGTTGAAGTGTTTTCTTTTTGCATTCGTCTCTTCAAAATTTATCAAAGATTTTCGATTGGATTCAGATCTGAAGCACCAAGCCAGTTTAATATTTCAATGCCGTTTGTCTCAAAAAAATCTTTTTCACAACATTTGCTGTATGACATGGTACCAAATCTTGTTGAAACAACCATTGTTGAATGAGCGGGTTCTCTAGGGTGACATCCTTCTCCGGTGACCTTTGATAGTCGGTAACTGGAGGGTGACTCTTTCATTGACTCGTTCGTGGGTGGGTGTTGACGTTATTTATACATAATATTTTTTATGACACGAAGATGGTAGAGTGGACCCATTTTTTTCCTTTTTTCACACTTACCCGATGTTACAATTTATGTGGTAGTGTAACAACAGTTATGTTGTTTTCCTTCGTATTATTTTTCACTCAAACCTTAGCTAAGTAAAACTTTTTTGAACTTTACTTTATATTAACTCGCGTATCTCTGTCACGAATTTTAAATGATAATTACGAGTTTCACTGTAGTAGTATGGCCGCAAAATGGTAGCATGCATATGCAATTGCAATGTTGATCAAATGAGTGCCAGTGCCACCCACCCCAGGGTGAAAAAAAGGGGGGAAATCCCCAAGAAAGCTGGGGGGTGTCCACCTAACCTCTTTGGGGAGAAGGTGGACGGCCTCATCCCCCGCAAATGGGTATACCGAACCTACGAGAGAGAGAGCGCGCGGAAGACAGTGCATCCTACACCTGGAAGATTCAGATGTATAATGGGAGCTCAGGGTAGCATCACTTTGCTTAGAACTCGAAATCGGACAGCTGGCGCACACAAACGCACATACACTCCCCGAATATATATACGCCCATGGATCCCCTATTATTACACACACACACACACACACATACACATATATATATATATATATAATATATATATATATATATAATCAAAACAGCTGCATGTAAAGCCCCAATAGCAAAATATATACGAGCATAACCACTACTAAAAAAGAATACACAACCACTAACACAACCAACAATGATCTAAGTATAGCTTACCATCACCTAACCAAAACCACCGTACTCACGGCTTTTACTTACCAGCTCCTGATAGACAAACAAGGTCTCTAGCTACGACCCAATTAATAGACAAAACTATTAAGCATAAACAAATACGTTTATGGGGCCACGGGGTAGACCGACAAGGTCTCAGAAAAGAGCGACGCTAATAGTTTTTCTATTAAGCTTCTCATGGTGGAACACCACGAGGCCAATTTGACGTTTGGAGACCGATCTTTTAAACAGAAAATCGAATAAGATAAATAAGTTTAATGCCAAAACAACTTTTCACCATAATATACAATTTTATCCTTAAGCTATAACATAAAAAGCATTAATATGATTTTTAAAACAAAATAGATTCTATTTCGGGCTAACTATTTAATTTTTCCTCTTATCCTATTATTTTGTTTCAATACAAATTTATCTTTAAGACACCAATATATCTTTAAACAAAAAAATATTAATATAACTTTATAATAAAAATAGATTCTATTTCGGGGTAACTTATTCATTTTTCCTCTTTTACGCAACTATTTTGTTTCAATACAAATTTATCTTTAAGACACAACATAAAAACGTTAATATAATTTTTAAAACAAAATAGATTCTATCTGTGGAATGAATAAATCATATTTGATAAAGACACTCCCCCAGAATTCGCGGCTCGTCCAATTACAACTCAATGGGTGGGGCATGAGAACGAATCCAGGATCTCTGGTTGGTGGAAAGTCTCGCTCTCACACAGGAAACTCGCGAATCGAATATTGGGGGTGGGGCCAATCGGGGTCGCGTATATAGAGGGAACATTTTCAGCTGGATCCACAACAGTGATTTTATCAACGTCTAACCATACATTCTCTCATCATGGACACTTCCAGTCAGACACATCAGCTTTACTGCTCCCCGCATTTGTTTGAAGAAGGGGACCTCTTTGCAGCGGCTACGCTCCATCTTTCCGCAGAGGCCGACCAGAACGCCCAACTTTCAACGCAATCCATTGCAGAAATTTGTGACGGCGAGAAAGAACCAGCGGAAACATCCTCATCTGAAATGTGAGTAATTACGTAATAATTTAGTTTGTGATTCATTCTCGGGCTATATATATACACACATCATATCATTTAGTGCTTAACCCTTGCAAGTGTCAGTTAATTTATAAAAAGCCATAATAAATGAAGTGAAAAGATATCTGCCCAGGGTTTCAAGACTCTGCGACGGGGCTTAGTAGCCCAGCTAATCTTCCTTCCTGAGAATATCATTTAGACAGTGAATTTTATTATGCGATGAAGGTATCCTTTGAGAGTGAAATTGTATTACGCGCATATTTCCCTGTACGTGTTAACTTAAAAATTTATAGTACGTTCTACAGGTTGGTTTTTAGAATTGCTAAAACTTTAAAGAAAGGTAGGGAATTGCTGCGGTCCCGGGTTCGTGTCCGATGCTGACAGATGATGTGTAGCACATCCAGCCAATCTTCCTTTTGAGCTCAGTTAGGCTACTTGCTTTGTGTTTATTACTTTATCCGGGTCCCCTATTCTGCATTTTCTCTTATTGTAACTCCTTGTAACTCTCTCTTCCTATATATTAGGTCATCCCATAAGTAATGTCGTTTTTTTAGATCGAAATTTGAAGGACAAAAAAACTCAACTGAAACTTTTTAATCTAGTATATATTTTCCATCGGAATCAATGACACTCGGCCAACGTCCTACAAGCTTTTCAATGCCATGTTTATAAAATTCAGGCGGTTTTGAGGCAAAAAACTTACAAAGACTGGTGTGCAGGTAATCTAAAGAAGTATACTGTTTCTCGTCAAGATAGTTTTGCAGACTCCTGAAGAGATGATAATTCTGAAGGCGCTAGGTCTGGAGAATATGGAGGATGTGGAAGTTTTTCCCACCCAAGCTCCTCAATCTTTGCAGAAGTGATCCGAGCGGTATGAGGACGTGCGTTGTCGTGGTGGAACACGAATCCTTTCCGATTAACCAAAGAAGGTCTCTTTTATTTTAGTGCAGTGTTCAATCGATCCAGTTGTTGACAGTAGATTTGAACGGTGATTGTTTGGTTGTGTGGTAAGGTTTCCAAGTGTATTACACCACCTTTATCCCACCAAACACTAAGCAACACCTTCCGAGGGTGAAGATTTGGTTTTGGCTGTGGTGTCGCTGGTTCTCCGGCACAAACCCACTGTCAACGGCGCTTAACATTCTGGTACAGTATCCACTTTTCATCGCCAGTCACTAAACGGTGCAAAAACGGATCTTGGAGTTCACGGGAATGAAGAGCTGTGCTAATATTTACCCGCACCCTCAGATTGTCGACCGACAATTCATGTGGCACCCATTTTCCTAACTTAGGCACTTTCCCGAGTTGTTGCAAATGTCGATGGATGGTGGACTGGGATGAATTGAGTTTCTGCGCCAATTCTTCGACATTTGTTGAACAGTCTTCTTCAAGTGCGGCTAACAGCAGATCATCATCAAACTCAGCAGGGCGTCCAGAGCGTGCTGCATCTGTCAAAGAGCAGTCACCATTCCTAAACTTTTGAAACCATCTTTGACATTTCCTCTCATGCAGAATATCGTTGTCATAAACGTCCTGAATGTTTCGCGTTGCTTCAGTAGCACTATTCCCTTTTTTGAATTCGTAAAGCTTTATATGCCTGATATGCTTTTCTGATACCGCCATGTTTATGAGGGGTTCACATAAAGCAAAACACACGTCTTCACTGGTCATGGTCTGTAAAGTATGTAGCGAAACACGATAGATCTCCTCTTAGATATAACCTTCGGAAAATTTATGCTTAAACCGAGTAGGACTAGTTTAAACTTAATCTGTCGTAAAAAACTACATTACTTATGGGGTGATCTGATATATATATATATATGGAAGTATATGTTAACAACCCGGCTAGGCCAGCTGCTTGCTGTTTATTATTTGATCCGGCGCCCTAATCGGCATTTTATCTTATTGTAACTCCTTGTAGCTCTCCTTCCATATATACATCGCGGTGTCCTGACATATAAATGCATGTTTACTACAGGTTACTGTGCTAGGATTTCTGTAATTAATGTATTCTATTAAGTATTTCGAGAGTGAATTTTGTTAACGTTAACATTTATTTAAAATTAGTTTGTGAAATGTTTCATTAAAATAGCATGTATCGTCAATTTTATATCTATCTATCTATCTATCTATCTATCTATTTATATATGTATATATACAGTGCCCGCGAAAAGTATCCGATCACTCAAGAAAATACAATATTTTCCCTTGATATTCAGAGACACGTAATTCACTTTCTATTTGTTCTAGCGACATCTGGTAACTTTGAGGTTGCTCGCTGATATGAGAGCTATCCAACGCATTCTCAAATTAGTGTTCTGGTAGCCTTCGTTGCGGGTGGCTGTGTCTCAAATTTGTCAGATTTCACTGTTTGTGTAAATTTCTTGATATTTTTTTTTTTTTACAGAAAGTGGTGTAAATAAAATTTATATATAATGTGTGCTAAAAAACAACTTAAGAGTGATTGTCGAGGTGCTATTGTTGCTTTGCATGCATGTGGGAAATCACAGAGACAGATAGCTAAGGAATTAAACATATCCCAAAGTACCGTTAATTTATGGGTTTCACGGGCTAAGAACAATGGTGGCCTAACCACGCCAGTCCCTAAAAAACGATCTGGCAGACCGAGAAAAACAAATTCGCGAACAGACAAACTTATGAAACGTTTAGTATTGAAAACCCAACAATAACTGCGAAAGAAATAAAATTTAATATGAATAATTTGTTATCTGGTGTTTCTGAACGAACTATCCAGGAGCGGCTCCAAAAAGAACTCGGATTACCATCTCGCCATGCTGCTAAGAAACCGTTCATTAATGAAAAAATGCGTAAAAAACGTGTCGCATTTTGTAAAAAAACATTCATTGGACTGTTGATGACTGGAAGAAGGTTTTATTTAGCGATGAGTCGACATTTTTGACATTCAGAAGTTGTCCAAAAAAGGTTCGCCGGCCTATTGGCTCAAATAGGATGGACCCTAAATACACCCTAAAGACAATGAAACACCCTCCAAGTGTGATGGTTTGGGGTTGTTTCGGTTACTATGGGCGTGGAAACTTATATTTTCTTCCGAAGAACACAACTATGAATGGTGCACGGTATTTAGCAATGCTACAGGATAAACTTCCAATGGCAATGGCAATCCAAAGGACAAAAACATACATGCATGATGGTGCACCATGTCACAGGGCCAAAATAGTGACAAAATGGATTACTGACAATAAATTTGATATTTTGGATTGGCCTGGTAATAGTCCAGATCTCAATCCGATAGAAAATCTGTGGCTAATAATAAAAATAAGGTTGAATGCCACGACACTGGCTCAGTCGAAAAATTACAAGAGGCCATCAAAAAGGTATGGTGCAAGGAAATATCAGTGGAAGTTTGTCAAAACTTAATTAAATCCATGCCAAAACGTCTAGAACAAGTCATCCAAACCAAAGGACAGATGACAAAATACTAATATAAGGTTAGTATACATTTAAACATTGTTTTTTATGTAAAAAATACAAATTTCAAGGGTGATCGGATACTTTTCGCGGGCACTGTAGTACCGTGCAAAAGTAAGAGTGCACTGTCATTCTGATAACTGTTAGATAATCTGTCGTATGAAAATTGGTTTTGATGTTAAAATACACATTAACTAGAACCTCTGGTTCATATTAACGTATATCTAAGATATTACTTAATTGTATAAAGTTGTATTAGCTGGATGACCCTCTAGTCTGCATAAATTAGACTTGAGGGTTGATTTATTATATTACTTATAACGCATGTGTTTAAAGATCTAGCGAACTATTGATGATGGATCTGCAGTAAATGCTTCTAAGCTATTGTTATATCAGTATTTACAATTAAAAATATTGAAATATTCACTTAAATTTTGAAAAACAAATTTATCCAAAACATTTCTCATTATAATCCTAATTCATGCAGTTTTTTTCTTTCACAGGCTTAAGAAATGAGGAAAAGTACAATTTCTGATGAGATTAGATGTAAAATAATACATTTGCATGGTGAGGGACTGAGTCAAAGAAAAATAAGTGAATCTACAGGTGCTTCCAAGACTGATGTAAAAACAATCTTGGCTCATCAGAGATCAAATGGGACCTCCAGTTGATCGTCCTAGATTAAAGAGGCCTTCTAAGCTTTCTCCATCTGATCTACAATATCTAAAGATTACTTCCTTTCGAGACAGACGCAAATCCAGCACTTCACTTGCAGCAGATCTCGAAAAAACAACAGGTGTCTCAGTTGATCCCTCTACTGTACGAAGGAAGCTTAACTCAGTAGGTCTCAGATGTCCAATACTTGTGTTCCAAAGCATATTTTCTTCTCTTCTCTTTATTTCCATTCCTTAAAAGTGGCTTTTTGGCTGCAACACATCCTTTAAAACCTACTGAGTTAAGCTTCCCTCGTACATTAGACGGATGAACTGAGACACCTGTTGTTTTTTCGAGATCTGCTGCAAGTGAAGTGCTGGATTTGCGTCTGTCTCGAAGGGAAGTAATCTTTAGATATTGTAGATCAGATGGATGGTATTATTTTATATCTAATCTCATCAGAAATTGTACTTTTCGTCATTTCTTAAGCCTGTGAAAGAAAAAAACAGCATGAATTAGGATTATAATGAGAAACGTTTTGGATAAATTTGTTTTTCAAAATTTAAGTAAATATGTCAATACTTTTAATTGTAAACACTGATATAACAATAGCTTAGAAGCATTTACTGCAGATCCATCATCACTAGTTCACTAGATCTTTAAACACATGCGTTATAAGTAATATAATAAATCAACCCTCAAGTCTAATTTATGCAGACTAGAGGGTCATCCAGCTAATACAACTTTATACACTTAAGTAATAACTTAGTTATACGTTAATATGAACCAGAGGTTCTAGTTAATGTGTATTTTAGTATCAAAATCAATTTTCATACGACAGATTATCTAATAGTTATCAGATTGACAGTGCACTCATACTTTTGCACAGTACTGTATATATATAATATATATATATATATATATATATGGAACAAATGCATTTTAATTAAAAAAGAATCAATGTAGATGAATCGTTTAATATCTGCCAGGTGCTCGATACCCTGTGACGGTGCTTAGTCATCCAATATGATCATTATTAGAGAAATGTGTGAGCTGTCAAAATAATTTTTTGTCTACAACCGTATCCTATCTCCTTATAGGTCCGATGCGGAACTCGATCGTGTTACAGCTACTTTTCGTGACAGCTTTGAAGAAAAGCAAATCGTCGACGGCGATTTGGCGGTTTTACAGCGCAGTGAACCCAGTGACCTGAATACAGAGGTAGAAGTATTGGCTCACATGCGGTCCAACGATTGCCAGGTCGTCGGGGAACTAGTCGGGGAACTAACTTTTGGTTATAAATTAGTACAATTCAGCTTAAATTAGTTAGAGAATTAGCATCCAATAAATTAGCTACAGAGCACAAGGCTAACATTGTTGGGGACATCTTATATTTTACACAATATAGTTACAATTATATATATATATATATATATATATATATACACATATATATATATATATATATATATATATATACACGTAAAACTCTACACAATACATCGAGTGCGCACAAATAGGAACCTTTTTTTTACCTGCACGCACACCAATTCATCATTCAGCTCAGTGTCGCACAAATCGAATAATTTTAAAACAATTATAAATCTCTTTCCACGTGACATGTGCAGGAGAAATGAAAGACAATACATCTCGCAAGTATTACTAAAATATCTTTGCAATCGGTGCGGATTCCATTCAATTTCAGGGATATGCAACTGTTCGAGAAATTTTACAATAACAGGGTCACTCCAGGGATGAGTCCTCAGTGAATTAAAATAGTACATTATTTTCCTATTTTTAAAGTAAACCAATGCAGGGGAATTATTGTGAATACCGACAGTCTGTATTCACAATAATTCCCCTGCATTTTCTCGTAGTTGATAATTTCAATGTTTCATTCTTTGCAAACACACCGATAAATTTGGAGCGTGTGATTCGGTCACGATTCATTACTCTCTGAAGTGTATTCTCATCCATTTTAAATGTCAGTGACTACGTTCCTGAAGCGGTCAACCTTAATTAGGGTTTGTGACTCGAGGTATACTAGTACGCTAATAGGAGCGTCTATCGGGTTGGCGAATTCCAATCTGACTGGGATGTTTCCATTCTGTTGTGGACTTAAGTGTGTATTTACACTAGCAGATAAGTCGGGTGTGATATCAAATGGGTAAAGGTTAAATTAATCAATGGATTCTTTCTGCGTTACCCCAATCCCGAGCTCATCACAAGCACCTGCAATATGGTCCAGTTTACTATAAGCTCTCGCGCAAAGCATGTCATGAGAAATATAAGTCGGACGGAATAATGCATATATGTTATATGAAAGATGCTAAGCCTAAAAATAAACCATGTATTGTTAAGAACCCTGGCAAGCGCTTTAGTGCAAAGTTATGCCTAAATAGTCTTTGGGGCAAGTTTGCACAGAATACAGGTAAGGGGAACGTTCATTTGGCCCAAAGTTTTAACGAGGTGTTGGATTATGGAGATCGTGAATGTTGGTAACACGTACATAATAAAGTACAACATCACTGAACTGGCCACAGTTACCTCACGTGTTACAAACTTACCAGTAGCCAGCTTCAAAACGGCATACGCACGCAGCAAGCTTTTGGGACTACTGCACTCTCTTGGGCGGAGGGTGCTGTACGCTGACACAGATAGCGTAATATTCACAGAGAGGGAGGGTGAATGCATGCCGCCTATTGGAGAATTCCTCGGAGAGTTGACTGACGAGATCAAGGATAGGTATGGTGATGGTGCATACGCTGACGCCTTCGTGTCAACAGGGCCAAAAACGTATGGGGTGCGGGTGAGGGTGGGGAAAGGGCTGAAATATATCGTAAAGGCGAAGGGCATCACGCTTAAGATGGCGAACCGACGGGTCGTTAACTTTGACTCGTTGAAGGAGCTAGTTTGCTTAGAAAATGAAGGTGACCAACCAGCCCAACTGGCTGTAGGGACCCACAATTTTCGGGCACAGAAACTTGGGGACGTGAAGGAACTTAGGGGCACAAAGGTGTGTCGTAACACCTATAGGAAACGTTACCAGGTGCCTGGCACCTATGATACCGTACCATTTGGGTAACTTAGTATCTGAATGTTATGTCTATTGTTAACGATATGTTTATTTATTATGTATATTTGAATATGTAAATGTTTCAATTAGGGTTTCATTTTCTCCTTTGTGTGTGTGTGTGTGTGTGTGCGTATGTACAGGAAAAAGTCCTAAGCTCCGCCCACTGTAAGATCAATCAAATGGTCACGTGACTCCTGCTACTACCTGGGCATATCTCTACCCCTGCGTGCTCAGTTGGCCGTTGCAAACCCTGGATCTCAGATGTATATTTCAAGAATTCTCACGTAGATGAAAAATAGTGGTGGCCACTTTTGATATTGCGTGTTCGATGTTTATGAGGTGGTATTCGGTAAAGTCGGAAGATGTGGTGAATACTGAAAGAGGGCCTAGCCCCTTCCTCCTTTGAGACTTTTAAGGCTAAATTGAACCGTGCGAAACTTGAGGAACAAGATGTTCAAATACTCTATGGATATTCTGGCGAGAGCGTTGCCGGATTTCGGGGCACAAACGATGTAATGCACTGCGTTGTAGGGCTAAACTGTATAAAAGCGTATATATACCGTGAGGTGAAAGAAACACCACGTGCAGAAAAGAAGCAACGGGTATGGATAGTGAGTCTTATGGATGAGTGGTATGACAGGCAGCATTATGTCATGCTGCATCATACAGAGTACGCGTACCCTGCGGCAAAGAATGTAAATCTCGTCATAATGGATAGTCAAAAATACTTTTACCACTACATTCATATACAGTATATCATGATGAGGTTCGCAGTGAGGGTTGTGGCTAAGGGCCTGTGTGAGTTTTTAATAGAATTTAGAGATGAGTATCGACTGTTAAACAAAAAGGATAAATAAGGGCACATGTTTCTCAAATAGTGTGCCTGATTGTTAATGTGTTTAGTTTGTGGAAATGAAAGTCTAGTGCGCATTCCGATAAAACATTAAAACCGATATTGCCCCATGTATCGGAAAAATTGCCCGGTATAATGGGTACAAGTACTCGCATGATTCTTTCATGCTGGAACAAACCCTTACACGAAACATTAACGCTTTGTATGACTCACTCCTCCACACCTGTCTCCGAGCCAAACCGCGCACCGGTTGTTCATAGTCATCTCAGTGCTTGAACCGACTGGTTGTGCACTCTCACATTAGAAAACGATGGAGCTTCCTTTGAGCAGCATTCTCAATGCCGTATACGACGTGTCCGTGACGAAGTCATTGCGTGTGTTCAGACCTAAAACCGGAGCCATTAACTATGTACTTGAAACGACTTGTAGACAAGCAAACTCTGGTAAACTGTTGTTTATTTAAGTGTTGAGGAGTTGAATAGAGTCTTCGTGATAGTTGAGAAGTGAAGCGAGGATCGTTATAAAATACCTGCATGTGTAGGTACAAGAAGAGAACAGATTAGTGATACCCTCTCATATGCCAGTGTTTGTACGTTGTGTATAAATAACGATCATCCATGCATTGATATAACTGATGTGGAAGAATGCAGCTGATAACGTTCTTGTCCCCACGCGAAACCGCTTCAGCCTCGAGAGAATGTTTGAAATAGTTGTTTTCCGAAAACTAAAACCTATATTAGACGCACGTGTTACGGATATGGTTTATTTTGATACGGTTCTTGAATACGCATATACCGCTCTGCTCGACAGGTTTACCGAATGTAGTAATGAACATGACGAGAATGGTCTAGAGCTGAATGCTTATTTAAAAGGTTTAGACTCTTCGAAATATCATGAACTTTGGTACAAAGGAGTTGAGCGGTAGAGGGCAGAGCTTGCCTACACTGTTCACCCTGAAGAGTTCTATCTTTATATAATGAGCAGCTGTCGTTACGATTTAAAAAATTATTCCGACTGCCGCTATGAGTTGTAGAGAAGAGTTCACGATTGGAAAGCTCGGAATGGTAAAAGAAAGCCCTTGATTGGAAAGGAGTTTTATAAACTTCAATTTAATAATGAAGTTGTGGCTAACGACGCCCTCTTTGTGCGTGCTTTTGATTGTATTTTGTCCGTGTTTAAAGATAACTTGCCAACCAATTGTAAAGTGGGCACAAAAAGAGTATTGAACGATATGAAGACTCTTTATATCGAGTACAGGCACCCGAGCACCTTGAGTGGTAAAATAATGATAAATCGTATTTATTGTATAGTACAAAGCAACAATGATGTAACTGTACACTAGATCACGTGCGAGTTTAGTATTTTAGTTAAGCGCGGTAGAACATAAAGTGTACGTATTTTGATTTTATATAAGTTTTGCTGTTTATATATATATATATATATATATATATATATATATTTATTGGTATATAGTTTTATCCTTTACTATTATTATTTTTATATAAGTTTTGGTGTTTTTATGTGTATATATATATATATATATATGTAAAGAACGACGCTTGTGTAGAAGAACGTTCCGCACAAGATGAGGCGGGAGAACGAACAAATGAAAAATGAGGTAACCACCCGGGAATCGAACCCGGGATCTTCCGATTGCCGGTCAGATATGCTATCCACTACACCATGGGCCTCGATGAATCAGGAGTCGTAATTCTCCTACATATGAGCAGAAACCAATGCCCTGAGGGGACACCTTCGTATGCCGTACATATATATACATTTTAACTGCAAACAACACACAGTATAATTAATGTAAAGAACGACGCTTGTGTAAAAGAACGTTCCGCACAAGATGAGGAGGGAGAACGAACAAATGAAAAATGAGGTAACCACCCGGGAATCGAACCCGGGATATATGTATGAAAATTATTTCACGAAAGTAACACGTGAAAAATATTTATGATGAAAAGGAAAACTACCAATTTTTGCACTTTGCCATTCTTGTCTAAATCCTTTCTGAACGAATTCAAAACAATAGAATCAATTGGATTGTTTATAACCAATTTTATAGATAATGCCTGAATTATATATAGGTAAAAAAAAATGAATAAATTGAAAAACAAAAATTGTAAGAGAAGCATACAAATTTTTAAGGGAAAACTACCAAACTTTTAGCACTTTGCCCTTCTTGTCTAAATCCGTTCTAAACGAATTCAAAACAAGAAGATCAAGTGGAAAAAGACCCTGGTTCATTATTTGTAAGTTGAATAATAGCAGACTCAAAAATATCTCTATTAACAATGTTGCTAGAGTGAAACAAAACTGAAGCATTATTCCAATCAATACAGTGGGATAACTCTGACAAATGGAAAAAAAGGGCATTGGACGACTGTCCCATTCTAACGGAATATTGATGCTGTTTTACACGCGTGTGGAAATCCTTTCCCGTCTGACATATATAATTCAGGCATTATCTTTAAAACTAGTTGTAAACAATCCACTTCATCCTGTTGTTTTGAATTCCAACGGATTTAGACAAGAAGGGCACATTGCTAAAATTGGTAGTTTTTCCTTACAAATTGTATGTTCCTCCCACAATTTTTATTTCTATATTTATTATATATATATACACATTTTTTGTGACGTATATAGTCTCGAACTCTTTATTTACTTCAGTGTTCCTGAGGATGTCATTAGACGAAAGAGCTTGAGCGCCATTCTGTGTTTTCTTTCCTTCATGGTTCGTTTCATCATATATATATATTTCTAAGCCAATTGTTAAGAATATCTGAATTGCGCAATCTGGCAACTGAAAAGTTATATATATATATATATAGGGATGAATTTCACAATAAAACACGTGAAATGAATGAATGCTGCAAACCCACAAGGAAAAAGAAAAACGATTCCAAGGCCTTTCGTGTATTCAAAGCTACACCTCGTCAGGGAATGAAGTTAAAAGGCGAGAAGCCCATATATATATACAACGTACAGGAAAAACAAAACAATTAGCACATACTTAACAAGCTGAATTTTGCAGTATGTTCATGTAAGCAATCGTCTTATCAGCGTTTTTGTGGTTGTTCCTATTCATTTTTATATATTGATCAGGATACCCAATAACTCACGAATGAGAGGCTTTACCCTTATACCTGTAGAGAAAACGTTTATTTGGGTAAACTATGCTCCAGTTTGTTGACTGTTCAAGTCGACATCGAATTAGAAAAGATTTTTGTACATGTTACCTTTTGGATGCGAGATATTTATATTTTTACACCTGTATATATGACCGCACAAACACATCAATATGATGTTCACTTTTTAGACGGTGATCTGACGCCATGTTGCGTCATTTTCTTTAGAGTATCCTCATATATTTATATGTAATATATCTTCATATATCTTTATATATTATATATCTTCATATATTTAAATATATGAAGAGAAATGATGAAATCGCTTGGAACATCCACTGAAAGAAAGAGAACCATAATTATAGTTAAAAAAAAGGCTATAGTTACATAGAAATAGTTAAAGGATTATATTAAGCGAAGTTACTGGAGCAGGGGTTCTTAACCTTTTTTCTTCCATGATCCACTCTAAAAGTTTAAAAATGTGGCAAGCCTTATCGTTATTTTGAAAGATCGATATCTTCGAATACCTAAATAGGCCTACCTCTAACAAGACTTTGCTTCATGCCACAAAGCTGAAATTGTAAATGCCTTGAAAACCTTGGGCAAGTTATTTAAATAAAAGCGGTCAAAGGAAGGAATTATCTTCGACTGAAGAACTAATAACATATGTTTGGAAATGCAATTGTAGAAGAAACCTGCAGAAATTTAATCTTTTCTGTTGCAAGGCAAAGCACAGTTGTTTTTTCAAGGCAAAAATGACATGACAAACTATTATGCCTGAGAGTTCTGGAGAAAACGGATCTATACAACGATTTACGTAAAATATTAATTGTTTAGCGTGTAACATCGAAAGTGTAAATAAAAACTTTTAATATACAAATATTTCTTCGAAACTGCGAGTAACCATAGTTCAACAGTGTTCCTGCCTGAGACAAGATAAAGTAAAGTTACCCTTATCTTAACCACTCTACGGGATGGATGCTTACTTCCGCAGTGGTCGCTCCTGACGAAGAAGCTGTCTTAGAGGGCATCACGCTCTGACAGAGGACACACACCCTCAATTAGTGTTTTCTCGCGTGCCAGGCAGGAACACCGTTGGATTATGATTACTCGCAGTTTCAAAGCATTGTCTAAGTCCCTGAGTTTATTGCGTTTTCTATATAAGTCTTTTTATATAAGTATATTTAAATTAAATTACAGTTGTAGTGTCTATACCTTTCGACACCATATATATCGACTACTGAATATGAATGCAGCATACAGACGGCCTATTCCCTACTATTAAGAAGAGGCAAGAACCAAAAGGATCATTGGAAACGTCATTGCCACTCTGATAGCCATTTCGACCTCCAAGAATCGAAATCACCCAAAATAAGAACGACCTCCGCACGATTTTAGTGTTTTCAATTTCTTTCAAATAAAGTCTGTATTTCTTGGTTTCAAAAGTTTTCAAAGAATTTAAAGATTTTTCGAGAAAGGATATTTTGCGATGTAACTTTCTTCGAAATCTTTATCTTATAATCTATAATGTTTGTAATCCATAAAGTTTAATGTATTTCATTACTTGCTTTTGTTATATATATATATATATATATATATATATATATGTTGTTTTTATTTTTTATTGTTTCTGACCACTAATGAAGGGAGTTTGACTTTTAGAAGTCAAACACCCATCCATCAGTGCTCAAATGATATTGAATCTTCATAAAGGTGACGTGGGCGTTGATCATCTTTTTATTCTTATTATATATATATATATATATATATATATATATACACACACACACACCGTATATATATATATACACACAAGCACACACACACCGTATATATATATATATATATATATATATATATACAGGGTGGGCGGAAAGTAGCTCCCTATTTTGGATTGGTAAAAAAATACGTATATTATCCATTTATTTCAGAAGAAATAATATGAAAAAGTAGGCATACATGGTAGGTTTTCTCTAAAATTCAATGTGGGCTCCAACTCTTTCCACCAGCTTCTGGAGCCGCCCAGGAATGGCGTCCACTGACTTTAGCAGGAACTCCGGCGGGATGGAGGACATGACTTCCCGAATTCGGTCCTCCAGTTCTTCCAATGTCCTCGGTTTGGTGCGGTAGACTTCTTCCTTTACCCACCCCCAAAGAAAGAAGTCGCACGGTCTGATATTTATGCAAGATGGCGCCCCTCCGCACTTCGCTCTTGTTGTCCGTGAGTGGCTGGATGCCCACTTCCCTGGGCGTTGGATGGGTCGTCGTGGTCCACATCAATAGCCAGCCAGGAGCCCCGACTTGACACCGTGCGACTTCTTTCTTTGGGGGTGGGTAAAGGAAGAAGTCTACCGCACCAAACCGAGGACATTGGAAGAACTGGAGGACCGAATTCGGGAAGTCATGTCCTCCATCCCGCCGGAGTTCCTGCTAAAGTCAGTGGACGCCATTCCTGGGCGGCTCCAGAAGCTGGTGGAAAGAGTTGGAGCCCACATTGAATTTTAGAGAAAACCTACCATGTATGCCTACCTTTTCATATTATTTCTTCTGAAATAAATGGATAATATACGTATTTTTTTACCAATCCAAAATAGGGAGCTACTTTCCGCCCACCCTGTATATATATATATATTATATATAGTGGACCTAGTTTTAGCCGTTTAAGGTGATAATGATTTAATTGTATGCAACGATTGATTAAGGCAATGACTGACTGATTACTTATTAATGAAAGGCTATTTGAGTAGATCCACCATACTATTGGAAGTGACCGAAATGGCAGCGAGGGTCACCAGCTTGATTTACGCTCAAGCAAATTAATGTTAAGGTTATAAAAGACACCTTATGGGTTTTGTAGTTTATTATGAAAATAAATCCGTTATTTTATTCACTGTGATATAACAAAGAATTGACAGTAATTAATTGGTAGTTTTACGTTATGCTTATGGCATAGGCTTAGCTAATGATGAAATGTTAATAGCTTAATTGACACGTATAAATAATACTCATCGATGGTATGTAAATGGCATGCAACATAGAACATTGGATGGGCCTAGCATGATATAAAGAATGCACGTGCGTTTGGTGCATTGAATAGAATACTTGACACTGATTAAATAGGCTAAATGATTGCGTGGATGCACAAGGAATAATTGATGCGGCCTAATAATAACGGATTGTAATGCTTGCACAAATATCATTTATATATAAGAACATTATGTGATGTTAAGTGATTACGTCAAGAGAATATTTAATTAACACATAAATATATGAATTGAACATAATGACGGATGATACGCG
Organism: Bathynomus jamesi; assembly: GCA_023014485.1. Lineage (NCBI taxonomy): Eukaryota > Metazoa > Arthropoda > Malacostraca > Isopoda > Cirolanidae > Bathynomus > Bathynomus jamesi. Next base: position 817,106 of record JAJOZX010001075.1, on the reverse strand, counting down.
GAATAACGGTATTGAAATGACACTTGAATTGGATGATAGGCCTACTGCGTTATTAACGGGAGTCAATGGACGCGTGATTACACACTTTGGGAGTATAGCCTACCGTTCGGCGATAGGCTAATGTAGGCTTCACAAGAGTACTTAGGATAGGGGGTACTTATCTTATGGTGACGTAAACTTTGTTGAAGGCGGGTTGAAAACGAACCTATTACGCAGATTGGAGTTGTCGTTGTCCGTTAAGCCTCTTGAGATGATGGATGTAGGCTTCGTGGAGGCCTGAGGTGATGTTACTTCTCGAGGTGCAGGCTGGCCTTGTGATATTGCAGGCGTAGGCCTGTGGTGCGGAAGATATCTCGAGGAACGTGGAGAAACTTGAATGCCGACCCGGCAAACCGCAGGCCCGAAGTGATTCCGGTTGGGCCTCGAAGGATTACTTCTGCAGGCGGTCTGTAGATCTTACTTGATGATAACTGTAGGCCTTGAAGAAAGTAGCGGCCACGGCCCCTCGGCCAGGGGGCCGGACAGCGGCTGGTGGACGCGCTGCTCACGTGATGACGTGCGTACGAGTGAGTGAGAGTGAGAATGAAAGCAAATGGAAGCTCGCTTTTACACCCTGGTGACGTAGGACTATACCAAATCTTAAGACGCTCGGTCCGCGTGTCCTTTGTTTGATAAAAGCTTACATTGGCGCCTCTTTGGGAAGAAACAGACGCTCCATTGTTTGACTCTTGCTCACGTGTGTTTTCCAAGTTGTTTTATGGTAGCGTGGAAAGAAAGTATGTCTGTCGATTTGTTGGTCTATTTCTTGTCGATCCGCTACATATATATATATATATATATAGACACACACACACACCGTGTGTATATATACACACAGTATATCACAGTCAAAACCAAAATTAGTCAATACGGGTAATGACTGATTTTGTCTTTTGGATCTTTGGTTAGGTTAAGTTTAGGTCACTATTATTATTTTATATATACAGTAGGCCCTAGGCTCTATATGGAATATCATGCATAAATGAGGAATGTGTACCGTACAAAATTAAGCGTGCGAAAGTAAACAACAAGCCTTTGTAGTTTACTTCTGGAGTAGGAGACATTATAAAGAGTAGAGATACGGCTTATAGGTTACATAAGTGCGATAAAGACAATTCGTGGTTACGAAACAACTACATATCTCTAAGGCGTGAAGCGAAAAGTGTAATAAAAAAGTCCAAGCGCGAATTTGAAATCTCCATAGCTCGTGACGGTAAAGAAAACCCCAAGCGATTCTTTCAATACGTCAACAATAGAAATCCAGTAAAAGGTGTCTTGGGGCCGTTGAAAAATGTTAACGGAGATCTAGTTTCTGAAAACAAGGAAATGGCTACCTTGCTAAACGAATTTTTTACGTCAGTTTTTACTATAGAAGATGTAACGAATATCCCTACGGTCATAGACATAATACCTTTTGATAATAGTAATATTTTGGATAATATCGTGGTTAGTGAAGGGGAAGTAATGCGCTATATTGATAAAATGAAAACGCGTAAATCACCGGGGCCGGATGTCATATATCCCAAACAACTAAAAGAATTAAAAGATAGCATTGTTGTGCCGCTAACAAAGATTTTTAATGCGTTTATTTCTGAGGGGTGCGTACTATATAATTTCAAGTTAGCAAACGTAACACCTATCTTTAAGAAAGGCGATAAAGGTGCGGCGGGAAATTATGGGCCAATCAGTTTAACGTCTGTTGTAGGTAAGCTACTGGAATCAATAATTAGGGATCGTATAGGTGAACACTTAGAATTGCATAAACTAGTTAGAAATACGCAGCACGGTTTTAGGCGAGACAAATCTTGCTTAACTAATCTTTTAGAATTTTTTCAAAGCGTGGATGACTTTTACGATAGTCATCGGGCGGTTGATGTAGTGTATTTAGATTTTCAAAAAGCGTTTGACACTATACCGCACAAAGGTCTCATTGATAAAACTAAGGCTCATGGAATCAGGGGTGTAATAATAAATTGGATAGAAGAGTGGTTGCGAAGTAGGAAACAGAGGGTGGTCGTTGATGGAGCGGAGTCGTGTTGGGCTAATGTAGCGAGTGGCGTTCCTCAGGGTTCTGTATTGGGCCTCTTGCTTTTTCTTATATATATTAACGATTTAGATGTCGGCCTAGTCAGTACAGTTTCAAAGTTTGCCGATGACACGAAGCTGGGTGGTAGGGCGATTAATGACGAAGATAGAGGTAAAATTCAGGAAGATCTGAATAAAATCGTTGATTGGTCAGTCACATGACAAATGAGATTTAACGTCGATAAGTGCAAAATTTTGCATATAGGTTCGCGTAACGGTAATTTTGTGTATAGTATGTCAGGGAAAGAGTTAGGAGTTATAGTCACTGGTGATTTAAAAGTAGCGAAACAAAGTACAGCAGCGGTCAATAAGGCGAACAAAGTGTTAGGTTTTATAGCTCGGAATTTTGAGTACAAATCGCGCGATATTATAGCTCCTCTTTATAAATCATTAGTTACACCCCATTTGGAGTACGAGGTCCAATTTTGGAATCCGCATATGCGCAAAGATATAGACAAAATCGAAAGAGTTCAAAAACGAGTAACTAAGATGATTCCATCGCTTAGGTCAAAGTCGTACGAGGATAGGCTTAAGGAGTTAAAATTGATTACATTTGAGACTCGGAGGCTAAGGGGTGATCTAATCCAGTTTTTCAAAATTATGAATGTGTTCGATAACGTACTGTAGATAGAGATAGCTTTTTCGAAATATCTCAATATAATAGGACTAGAAATAACGGGTGTAAGTTCACAAGTAGAAGGTTCAAGATAACAGTTGGCAAAAACTTTTTTACGCTTACAATAGTAAATAGGTGGAATAGTTTGCCGGTAGAAGTAATTAGTAGCACGTCTATAAACATGTTTAAAAATCGATTAGACGCATATGTTGATAGATTGGGTGTAGTTTAAGGTAGTAAAATTAAGGCTTTGTGGTGATAGATCCCACAGCTCAACACAAGTGTTGTGGGATATAGGGAGGCAGCATCTTGGGTTAGGGGATACTCTCTGTCCTTACACACCCCATTTAAAGAGATTCCTCTGCCGAGCGGTGCCCCCATAGTGCTGTGAGGTATTGAAAAACTCATGATCTTCACTTGTCCCACAAACTCCTTTAAATGGGAGACCCAAAATGGGTGCACACACATTTCTACATTACTGTACAGTCTTTACAGCCACACCTACACTTTCCTCCCAATTATATATATTGTAATGTATATGGTTGTAAATTGTGACTTGGTCCGCAAGTGATATGGATCGTGACTTATTTTTGGTTGGCAAGGTACTTGTATTGATGGTAATATGCCCTATAAAATGTCGAGTGCAATGCATGCAACGTGATGAGAGTGTTTCTTGAACCTTTCCTCCCCTCAAATAAAAAATATATATGTATGAGATGTATGTATGTAAACTCCAATGGGTAACCTTGCCGAGCTGCTCAGGCCCCCAAATATATATATATATGCATGAATGGATGTAAATGTGGGTAGCCTAAACACAAGAAGGGAAGACGTCCTTTCACTGCGGCGTCTCGATGCATTTTGAATTCTTCAGCGTCACGGCCATTTGGCTTAGAAGGCAGCCGGTCATATTTGACGTACACAGTTATTTACGTGCATATAAAGGTGAGTTACCATCGCTCTGCATCACACACACACACACACACACACACACACACACTGTATCGTTTATATATATATATAGCCTTCTATCTCCCTAACGTCGTGCCACCCATCTCCGATGCAGGCGAACCCTGCCTCAGGGAGATTGAGGGAAGAGGACGGGTGGGTCACAGTTAACAGGCGCTCTCCACGGAGGATTCCTCAACCGGTTAGCGCGGCAAGGCCACTGGTGAGGAATCTCACCCTCTTTGTGTCGCGAATTCAGCTCTCGAACGAGGGAAACGATATTCGACACATGACGGAAGAGGTCTGTGGTGAACACAGTATATTATTAGTTAATAAACTAAACACAAAATCTCCATACTATAACTCATTTAAAGTAATAATTGAAGGTGTAAATTCGCATTTCAACCCGTACAATATGAGTCAGTGGCCAGAAGGTATTGTTGTTAAGGAGTTTATTCACTTTTCCAGGAGATTTGATAAAAAGCAAAATAATAATAATAATAATAATAATAATAATAATAATAATAATAATACCCTAACAGTAATGCCTGAAATTTGTACTGTGTATAATAATAATAATCAGATCAATAATTTTTCTCTCAGTCATGGTGGACAACTTGTTGAAAATAGTCTCATATAACGTAAGGTCAGTGAGGAATTAAATTGTAGATGTTCATAAAATCTGTGACAGTGCAGATTTGATAATCCTGCAAGAGCACCGGCTACCTAAGCAAGAGCTAAAATTCCTCTCTACTATCCATGATGACTTTATGTACCTTGCGTCATCAGCTGTAGACTTTTCAGATGAATTAATGAACGGTAGGCCTTTTAGTGGTGTTGATTTCTTAATAAGGAAAAATTTGTCAAAACATAAAATTTTTAACAAGCGATACTGTAAGGTTATTAGGCATTGAATTACAAGTGAACAATGATTGCATATTAATTGAAACTGCTATTTACCATACAAAAACGGCAGTAGTATGGGCGCAAAAGGAGAGAGTGCAATGCAATTGTTGATCAATGTTGCAAAAGATATACAACAAAGGGGGAGAGGGGAATATTGCAAGATGTTGTGCAACAAAGGGGGAGAGGGGAATGTTGCAAGATGTTATGCGACAAAGGGGGGAGAGGGGAATGTTGCAAGAGCAACAAGGGGTCATGCAACTTGGAGGCGGAGTTATTCCCCAAGAGAAAGAGAGAGGAGAAGGAGAGAGAGGAGGAGAGGTGTTCGCCTGGCAGGATCCAAGCGCATATTAAGACTTCAGCCGAACGGCCGTTGTCTTATAGGGCCCCTAATCAGCCAGTTGGCTTATCTGGCTGATTTGCCAGATTGCGTTTATTTATTTAATTAAAGCATATATTCTGGCTTAATAGGCCAGTTGGCTTAGAAGGCTTCATAGAAGGCATAAATGGCCTGTATATATTAATAACCTTCGAACGAATTAAAAGCGCACACAAACGCACATACACTCACCGACTGTACGCCCATAAGCCCCTATTATCACACACATACATACACACACACACACACATATATATATATATATATATATATATATATATATATACATAAACTGGTTGATGCATGCAAAGCCCCAATAGTAAAATATATACGAGCACAACCACCACACAAAAAAGCATCATATCACCTAATCGTCTAAGTATAGACTTGTAGGAGCTCATCCCATCAACAGCTCATGGTGAGATGAGGGCTACGACTTTTAGGAGCTCATCCCATCAACACCACGTAACCGATATGAGAGCTACAACCAAACGTCCAAACATAGACGCTTTACTTACCAACTCCTGGTAGACCGACAAGATCTCTAAATACGATCCAATAAACATAAACAAATATACTTTCATTGGGCTAAATCAAAAGAAGGCAACGCCAGTAGTTTTTCTATTGAGCTTCTCGTGGTGAAACGAGGCCAATTTGACAATTGGTGGGGGTGGGGTGGGGTGGTGGGGGTGGGGGGATCTTTTAAACAAAAAATCGAATAAGATAAACTAAGTCTAATACAAATACAAATTTTCATCATAATACACAATTTTATCCTTAAACTATAATATAAAAAGCATTAATATGATTTTTAAAACAAAATAGAAATTAAATTAGGGGTAACTTATTAATTTCTCCTCTTTTAGCTAATTATTTTGTTTCAATAAAATTTATCTTTAAGACACCAATATATCTTTAAGCCTTATTACAAAAAATATTAATATGATTTTAAAAACAAAATAGATTCTGTCTCGGAGTAACTTATTCATTTTTTCTCATCGGAGTAACATTCATTTTTCCTCATTTACTTGCAGCCCTGCCGCAACACTGCTGCATTATTTTTTAATGTAATTAAAACCAGCATTCACGATCATATTAAATCTTACTGTTGAAGATATCCTGAAATAATGACGCAAAATTATTTGAAAAGGTATACATAGACTCTTCGAAGTATCTTAAACTTTGATGCAAAAAACATTAATATAACTAGATTTTAAGTTTTAGCTTGCTTACCCCAATAAATATCGTTTTCTAAAAGTATTTATATAAAAATGGAATTTATGGCATAACCCATATAATTGCACCTTCTACAACTCAATAATTGGATTTAACATGATTTACTGCATTATATTTATTGTAATTTTAAACCAGCTTTTGGGACATATTACATTAAATTTTCTTCAGTGCAATTCACGAATTAAACACCAGATGTAGTGCCAAATGTAGTGAAACACAGTGAGATCTTCTTATATGCGGATGACACCAAGGTATTCAGAAAGATAAGTGAAGACGAGGACTGCACCAAGTTGCAAGAGGATTTGGAGAAGATGAAGAAGTGGTCAGAGAAGTGGATGCTGAAGTTTCACCCTAGTAAGTGTAAATATATGAGGATAGGAAGAGCAGTTGCCCAGAATAAGAAATAAGAAATGTATGAGGAAATGAGTGAGAGTAATTCAGAGAAGAACCTTGGAGTTATAATTGATAGTAACCTCAGTTTCGAAGAACATTTAGCAGAGAAAACAAATAAGGCAAATAGATTAGTAGGAATAATATGCAGACCATTAAGATCTTAGACGAAGAAATGTTTAATTCATTATACACTGCACTTGTAAGACCTCATCTACAATATGCCAACCAAATATGGTGCCCATACAAGGTAAAGGATATTGAGGCCTTAGAAAATGTCCAACGGCGTGCCACTAAGCTAATCCCATCATTGAAAGACCTACCATACCAAGAAAGACTTAAGAAATTATATTTACGAACGTTGGCATATAGAAGATCTCGAGGGGATATATTAGAGGTGTTCAAGATCACGTGTAACATCTATGATAAACAAGTATGTGAAGACCTATTTACGATTCAAGACAGCACAATAAGAAGGGGGTACGCCAAGAAGATCTACAAGGATAGACCAAGGTTAAATTTGAGGAAATACACGTTCTGCAGTAGGGTCGTAAACACCTGGAATAAACTACCAGCCTCATTAGTTAACTCAGATTCGGTTCTGAGCTTTGAGAAGAAGTTGGATAGAGTGTTGGCCCACTAGGAACGCAAATTTGATTACAGAGCCGACATTCTTTATACTAATCTCGACCGCCACCAGACAAAACACATAACAGAAGGTGAAAATTCGGATCTGGAGTCACAGGCTTCATGGCCTCTTCCAGAAGACTTCTGTGAGTATCTGTGAGTATCGGTGAGGTATCTTAAACTTTGATGTAAAAAGCATTAATATAACTAGATTTTAAGTTTTAGCTGGCTTACCCCAATAAATATCGTTTTCTAAACGTATTTATATAAAAATGGAATTTATGGCATAACCCATATAATTGCACCTTCTACAATTAAATAATTGGATTTAACATGATTTACTGCATTATATTTATTGTAATTTTAAACCAGCTTTTGGGACATATTAAATTAAATTTTCTTCAGTGCAATTCACGAATTAAACATGGCCTTGAGGATTCGAATTCTAATACAGCGTATTGTTACAAAAACATTTAAAAACGTAGATTAGGATTCTAGCCAGCAATAAAGAATTATAAAATGCTTCGATTATATATATATATATATATATATATATATATATCATGAGGTTTGTAGTGAGGTTCTGGCTGATGGCCGATTTTATCCAAGCTATCCACGAGTCCTGCCGTTTATCTTCTAAGCTATGGACTTCTTGGTACGAAAACGTCTGTCTGTAGCTCCACTTAATTTCGACATTACTGTATTATTTCTAATCAATTGTATATATTTTTATCCTTAGTTTGTGAACTGTCATTGTATTAATAATATTTGTCATATGAACTATAGTTTGCCAATAAACCTTTTCATTTTCATTTAATTTTCATATATATATATATATATATATATAATATATATATATATATTAGTGATGTAGGTCACATCCGCATCCGCATCCGCGGAACATCCGCACATTTTCTCGCATCCGCATCCGCACTTTGGACTGCGGATGTCGTGCGGATGTGGACCGTTGAGATAAAATGTCATTAATAAGCGGAAATTATCAAATTCTACTATATTAATAGAACTAGTTCATTGTGCGCAAAAGTGATGCAAGCGACAAGACGAGAGGCTGTTTTGTATGAAGTTACTCTCTTGCAACCTACTTAGATCCACGTTACAAAGCTAAGTTATTTTCACCTAGTACATTAGAACGAGTTAAATCATCACTTGGCAAAGCAGTTGAAGAGCTTCAATCTCTTGAATCTGTCGCTTCGCCACCCACCAAAAGAATAAAAGTTTCAGTGACAGAACCAACACCTTCAACAAGCAAATCTATCACAGAATCTGTCTCTCAGTTTCTTGAGTCAAGCAGCAATGACGAGAACTACGCGATGTCAAAAGATGTAGTAAAAATGATCGAGAGCTATCACCAAGAAAAAAACGCCTGGCTGCATGTGACAATCCTATTAGTTGGTGGAAAAATACGCAGAATATCTATCCATACTTGAGTAAACTTGCAAGGAAACATTTAGCCTGTCCTCCAACAAACGTACCAAGCGAGAGATTATTTAGCAGTGCTGGATTAATATATGATGAAAAGAGAAACAGACTGGCAGCAGAAAAGGCAGAAAAATTAATGTTCCTTAAGCATAACCTTCCTATAATTAAGTTTGAACATTAAACGATGAACATCTTAGTTTACATTATTTTAATTACTCATTTATAAATATGCCTAATAAAACTTTAAACTTAATATAAATAGTTATCAAGCTAATTAAAGATCTCTTTCTATAAGGGTGGAGGTTGGGGAAAGAGGTCGGTGGGGTGCATTTGACTTGGGTTCACGTCCCGCATCCTGGTAACACAATTATGGTTTCTAATTGTGGCTGAAACTCAACAAAATATAACGAATTTATTTGCAGACGAATTCACTAATTGATTTCTATATTAGTTAGATGCTTGATATTATTTTATATGTTCAGAGAAAAGTACAGCAATTATTGTACAATTAATCAATTATACTACATTATAGCTACAGCTCTCTCTATATAATAACTTATTATATACGTTAAACACAACAAATCTCGAATATATCCTAAAAAATAACGAAAATGTAGACATCCGCATCCGCATCCGCGGATGTTGAAATCAAACATCCTCATCCACATCCGCATCCGCGGATGTGAAAAAAATGACATCCGCTACATCACTAATATATATATATATATATATATATATATATATTAGGGTGGTCCAAGAAATAAAATTTTTATTTTTGTACTTCCACAAGGCTGCCCTTGTTTGAAATCATAAAAGGATAATTACTACTAAAAACGAGCTCATTCCGACTATATTTAGAGGTCGCTACAAAATGAATAATTTTCTCTTAAATGAAAAAAATAACGAAATTTGACAAAAGAACATGCAAATGGCTTTTAATTTTGTAAAGACGCTTTACATGGTGTAGGAAACGTTCGTCGATGGGTCTCAACAATGCGGAGAAGGACTTGTTTTTGCTGCTCATCTTTGATAAGCGTTGTATTGTACAGTTGAATAAGAGCAATCGCTCTCTCTACAGAGTTATTGATAACCTTCATCTTCAATGTTCTTTCTTTCAACAACTCGTAGTTGTCGTTACTTGGCCAATCACTTGGTAGTTTGGAAAGAAACTCTTGAGCAATCTTCTTTCTGTTTTCATCCAGTACATCGAAGCATTGAGCAATCTTCTCGCAGACGTAAGTTTGCAATGGGTTTGCTGTTTTGAACAGTTTTGAATCGAGGCGCTTCAGACCTTTCGCTTTTTCAGCTTCTTCAGGATGAGATAATTTTTTAATCATATTTTCTTTTACTTTGCTGTCCAACACATCGTCAAAAAGTGACAGTTCAATCAGCTCTTCCGAGAAGTACCAGAGATGTCTCTTAAATGCTTTGAGTGCAATTTCAGCCAAAACCCTGTTTAGATAAGTCTCCATAACTGTTAGAAAAGCTAGGTCGTTTCTAGGGCCCCTCACTGCCAAGGGTGCTTCATGTTTCACGAGCTTTAATTCGAGATCGATGAATTGTACTTTGAGAAAATGACATTGAACCCAGATCATGGCCTAGAGACTAAACTGATGCTGCAATAACAAAGGCTGCATTGCGATCGCTTAGATTAACACGGTCGAGTGCCTGGTCTACCTCATCTGAGATGACTGTTTTCTTGCATTTGGAAGGAGGATTCGATGATGATGTAGATGGATGACACGATGCATCAGAATCGTGGACGAGGAAGAAGAATCCACATCAGTTATCACTTTGTCAGATGCCATAAGTTGATATTTCTTTTGTTTTTCATCGTCGCTTTGCTTTTTTTTATTATATTCAGATTCTTCTCGTTGCCTCTTCCGATCCTCCTTTTTAGCCAAGGCTCAATCAATGCCTCCAAAACTGGCGCAGGAACGATCTTCTCTCTGCTTGATAAGGAATTCTTTATTCTCTTTGTTGTCATTATCTTTAAGGCATCTGCTCTGGCGACATCGAAAATGTCATCCAGATCAGCATTGAATACTGCCACATTCATTTGTATACTTTCTGAGGATGACTTACTATTTTTCTTTAGAGCGCAATATTGTTCGAATAGTTTTCTCAGTTTCCTCTCAGCACTGTCCGATCTTTGAGTTGGAATCCTTGCTTTATCCCAGATATAAAGAACAGCAGAGAGAGTTTCAAACTTGCAGTGACTGTTCGTTTTTCCTCGATGCGATGAAATAAGAACTTGCTTAACACTTCACGCTTTGAAGGTAATCGCGAGGTTAGAAGAGCTTTTGTAGGTTTTCCAATGAGCCAGGTACTGGCAGAACTTCGGGCCGGCCGTTTGGCGTCCACCATGGCGATGAGTGACTGTAACAAACAGAAAACAAATCAATATTGTAATAATTTACATTTATAACTATATAATAAATAACTTATAATTTATCAGTCTCTTTCCTACAATGAGGTATGTAAATGAAAAGAAAAGAACCTCATCTAAAATCGCATATTTTAAACGCGGCTCCGTCCACTCATATGTACGGTAGGTATATTTATTGTATAATGTACATAATAAGACTATATTATATATGGATATGCTACATATATTTTATACATATGTAATTATATGCAAAGAATATTTAATATATACACTAATTTATAGTTTATATACATTTCAGTATATATGCATATAGCAGCTTTGTAGCTCCTAAATATTCTAAAATAATTCATAATATGAGTAGTCAACACTTATATATACATATTATATATTTAATGAGATTTTTACTCCAAAAATATACGAAGTTATTTCTGCTTTATCATGAGATCAATTTTTTTATCCACATCATACAGCTGCCTACTACACATTGCATTAAGAGGCCCCACATTTCTAGCCTTTGCTTGTCAAAATCTGCAAACTTAGGGTGAATCAAGTTACTGTTTGATTCAAGCTCACTCAATATATATATATATATATATATATATATATATATATATATAATATATATAGTGTATGTATATATATATATATATATATATTATATATATATATATATATATATAGGGTGTTCCATAACATATGGGACGCACTTTCAGGAGGGATTCAGAACCTGAAAACAATCAAAAAAGTTTATATAAATATATGCCCGAAATCACTTTGTTTCCGAGTTACAGCCCGTTCTGTGTTCCAGCAATTCTTTCCACAAAATGTTTACAAACACTGCTTGCCGACAATGTTTGTGAGTGTGTACGAGACTTATTTCATGTATGACTTTGCCGATTGTAATGTTTCGTGCACTCTATGACATGTTTCAATATCGGTGAGTGTAGAGCCATCAGTCAGTCAGAGGTGCATCGCGGTGTTTCACTGTTCGTATTCGTAACTTCTTACCGTCAAAAAAAACGTTAAAAGTTTTTGTTCTATTCAGTGATAGTGTGCATTTGAAGTGAGAATGGAGGTTTATTCAAACAGAGAAATGGCAGACATGCATCTCATGTGTGGACTTGCCGAGTGTAATGCGGACGCAGCAAGACGTCTGTATGCGGAAAGGTTTCCGAATCGCCGTCTACCAGATAAGAAGACCTTTCAGAGAATAGACGAGCGTCTTGGTGATACAGGACATTCAACAAGCGAGTTTCAGATGGTGGTAGACCAATTAGCGCCAGAACTGTTGAGTTGGAGGAGCGGGTCCTGAATCGCGTGGAGGAACATCCTGGTGTCAGCACCCGAAGGATACCAGCAGCAGAGGGTATAAGATACACAACTGTGTGGAGATTTTTACGCGAGCAACAACTTTACCCATATCACATTCAGAGAGTACAACGCCTTACTGAAGCTGATTTCCCACAACGAGAGGCTTTTTGTACTTGGTTCATTCAACAGTGTGCTCGCGATCCTCTTTTTCCATCCTCCGTATTATTTTCTGATGAGGCTGCTTTCACATGAAATGGCACGATCAATTTTCACAACAATCATCACTAGGCCGAAGATAATCCGCATGCCATCATCCAGTCAAGGCACCAACAACAATTTAGTATCAATGTATGGGTGGGACTTATTACCGACAACTTAATCGGTCCTTTTGTTTTGCCTGCAAGATTAACAGGAGAATCCTATTCCAATTTTTCAAGGAATGATTTAAGCGATTTACTAGATGAAGTTCCTCTTGGTGTCCGACGTCGTATGTGGTTTATGCATGACGGTACTCCGCCTCATTTTAGTCGAATAGCCACAGACTATTTGGATGACCATTTCCCTGATAAATGGATAGGCCGTGGAGGACCCATTGCGTGGCCTGCTCGCCCCCCCCCCGGACCTGAATCCACTCGATTTTTACCTGTGGGATCATCTGAAATCTCTCGTTTACGTGACACCCATTGACAACGTTGAAATGCTTCGCCAACGTGTAGAAGAAGGATGCCAGAAAATCCGAGCAATACCTGGAATGTTTGAAGGCGTCAGGCAGTCTATGACGAGGCGTATTCAGGCGTGTATTCAAGCGCAAGGCGATGATTTTGAGAACTTCCTTTAAAGGTAAGGCGGATACTTACTGAACACATAACGGGCTGTTACTCGGAAACAAACCGATTTCGAGCATATGTTTATAGTAACTTTTTTCTTTGTTTTCAGGTCCTGAATCCATCGTGAAAGTGCGTCCTACATGTTATGAAATACCCTCCATATACATTACACATACATACTCGCACATATGCGTATATACTTACACACATACGCAAGGAATTACCAAAAACAATATAATTCTAATATGAAAAATGTTCAATTTGTAGCGACCTCTAAATCTGCTCCAATTTGTTCAAAATTTTTTGTGTGTTACTATTGCATAGTGTAAAAAGAGCAGCCTTGAGGAGATTGACATTTTAAAGTTTGAAGTTTTACCACACTATCTTGAACCACAATCCTAATATATATATATATATATATATATATCTCGTAACCTTTGGTTAGCTTCTGCTCGAATTGTTTATTCTGACGAAGGTCAAGCTTTTCACTCCACCTTAGACCTACAGTGAAATACGAACCACGCCCAACGAGCATCCCAGCGTGTAGGCCACCCAGGGTACCCATTTATCGACCAACCAATTTATTGTGTGGAAGGATGAACAGCTGGGTTTGCTGCGCGCCTGCTGCCGTCACCGGGTCTCGATCTCGGGGCCGATGGATTCGTAGTCAGCGACGCTAACCACTATACCACCAAGGTGCGTCAATAATGGAGATGCATAGATTAAGGTGGGTTTCTACCACGCTTAAATAAAATATATATATATATATATATGTGTGTGTGTGTGTGTGTGTGTGTGTGCATACACCTTACCTTACAACCTTACAAAGGTTCCGCGCGATGATTTCTCATTTCGCGAAGATCAAGCTTGTCGCCCCTCCTCTCGAGTTGGCCTGGTGAAGTAGTGAGTTGGATTCTTGCGCTCTCCACCTCACATAGCCAGGTACGCCAGGCTCATCGGGGATTGTTCTGAGCCAGGCGTCAAGTCTTCTTTTGAAGATTTCCACTGCAACTCCCTTCGTGTTTCTTAGGTCTTTGGGCAACTGATTAAATAGTTTTGGTCCTCTCACTACAAAACTATTTTCTTTCATGGTTAAGGATGTTCCCTGTCTCGCCTTCAATTTGGGAATACAACACAGTCTACCGCTTCTACTTTCCACCGTTGTTTGGGGAGTTATGGGATTCAGAGTAAGATTAGGGACTAGTTTCTCCATTATTTTCCAAGTGTAAATAATGGTGTATCTCTCTCTTCTCCTTTCCAGTGAATATAGGTCTAGTTCTCGTAACCTTACCCAGTAATTTAGTTCTTTGCACCCATTGATCTTGGCTGTGAAGCTTCTTTGGAACCCCTCCAGCTGTCTAATGTCTTCTTTTTTATATGGAGATGTTATGACCGAGCAGTATTCCAATTTGGGTATTATCAGGGTTTTCAGTAGAGGAATCATTACATTCCTATCCCTTCGTTTAAAGGTTCTCAATATCTGACCTGTTATTCTCTTTGCTCTGTTTACTGCTATCTTATTTTGTGTTTCAAATTTCGCATCATCTGTCATTATAACCCCTAAATCTTTTGCTCTGGAATTTCTCTGAATTTCCTGTCCATTTGGGGTATAATATTCCATGGACTTTAGGTCTTCTCTTTTTCCGTACCGTAATAGCTGAAATTTCTCTGTGTTAAACTTCATATTGTTGTCTTCAGTCCACTTGTAGATTTTGTTTATGTTGGTTTGTAGAGATCCTATGTCTTCTGGGTTTCTTATTTTTCTACTGATCTTTGTGTCATCCGCAAAGGATGTTACTGTGCTGTCTCTGGTAACATTCTTGCAGTTTTTGATCAGTGTGGCATTCCATTTATCCGGTCCTGCCGCTGAGTGTGGTTTTAGTTTCCCTATGACTTGTGTACTATCATCCGTCGTAAAGTCGAAATCCGTTATACTTTCCCCTTGTGGTTCTTCTTCAAAGAACGTGTTTCTATCGCATATCAATTTGTCAGTTTTTGGGATACTGAAAGATGATTCATACTGAGCTTTTAATATTTCAGATACTTCTGTTAGGTCATCAGACAAATCACTGTTCTCATTTTTTAAAGGTCCGATAGTAGCTTGGTTTTTCGACTTTCTTTTTGCGAAATTATAGAAGTACTTTGAGTTAGCCTTTATCGCTTCTATAGCGTCATCTTCTTTTTCTGTATGCTTCTCGATTTGTTCCTGTATGACGACATCGATACTTTGTAGTTTTTCATTTAATGTTTTTCTGATGTTGTTATCTTTACAATTACTTAATTTTGCAGTCACTCTTTTTCTCTTTCGGAACAATGCCCTCTTTTGTCTTTCGAACCTGCTTCTCTTTCCTCTTTGTTGTATCTTTGGGACATGTTTTTCCACAATTTCTAACGTCTTCTCTAACGTCATTAGCATCTCTTCCGTTGTCTTGGCCTCGAAAATGGTTTTCCAATCTATTACTTCCATGCTGGATGCCACATCTTCCCAGTTTATAGCTTTGGAGTGAAAATTAAAAATTTCGAACTTGCTTCTTTCTGTTGTGCGTGTTCTTTCCTTTCCTGTTGCCTTTATATTAGTTGTTATTTCAATGATGTTGTGGTCTGATATCATAGTTGGGGATATTTCTACATTATCAATTAGATTACTGTTGTTTGTGAATACCAAATCTAGGCAGTTGTTTTTGTGTTTTCTGTTATTTCTTGCGTCAACATAAATTCATCAGCTAAAGCTAGTAGCATTTTTACCTGCTCCTGGTATATATATACAGGGCGTCCCAAAAAAATGTATACACACTTTAAATACTTATAAAGGCAGTGTTTATTAAAATACATTTCATTTTCAAAATGTAATAGAATCTACAGACATTATTTAATTGTTTTGTCAACGCCTGTTTTCAAACTGACGTCCGTTCTGGTCCAGGCACTGCTGATAACGCGAAGCAATGGAATCGCAAACATCACGAAACATTTCGTTTGGTATTTGTGTGCATTCTCGTTCAATGGCTGCTCTCAATTCAGCGATTGTTGCAGGTTTTATAGCGTAGACTTTGTCTTTTAAGTATCCCCATAAAAAAAGTCTAGTGGTGTGAGGTCTGGTGAACGCGGAGGGTATTCTACGAAACCCCTTCGTCCAATCCACATCCACATCGTGCCAAGTACCACTCGCAATACTCCACTCTTCGGTCCGGATCATCTTCATTAATAGCATGGACTAATCTTGGAATGTAACTTTTCCATTGACAGCGCTTCAAAATGCGTTGGACAGACGATTCTGAAATTCCTACCTCACGACTCGCTTGCCGCACAGATTTTCTTGGACTTTGGTGATACGTTTCCAGTACTCTTCTTGCTTTGTGGGGCTTGTCGATGTCCGTGGTCTTCCGGAACGCTTCTTGTGGACATTCTGAACAGTTCCATCGGCTTCAAACTTATCTCTAATTCGAGTGATGGTAAGTCGCGTTGGTGGATCTGTTTGAAACTCCCTCCTAAACTGTCTTTGCACTTCAACTGCGTTTTCACACTTCCAGTAGCATTTTAGAATGAATTTCCTTTGTTCAAAGCTTAGTCTGACTGCCATTATTAATTCTAATGGGTTTAACTTGGAAAGAAAGAAACATCAATTGAGCTATCAGCTGTTAAAGTGTGTATACATTTTTTTGGGACGCCCTGTATATATATATACACCATATGTCCCACAAAAAAGTACACCCAACTTTAGATTGTACAAACTCCTCCAAAAATTGAAGTATTTTGGATCTGTTTGTTTGATTTAATAGAGCAAATTATTCTTTGTTAACGTTCAAATTTATTCATGTTTAAACGATTTAGTGTTTAAGTATCTGCTTTTAACTGAAGGGTACAACAAAATGGATTGCGCAAAATTGGTCAATGAAAAAATAATGTGTGTGCTATCGATGTAATGAAAAGACAAATACATAATAATAGATACTTTAACATAATTTTAATAAGATACAAAGCAGATTTTTCTTTATTCCTTATTGGAAAAGTTATGCTTAGTTTCGTTTTCTTTCAACATGACCGCCATTCCTATCGATACAAATCTGGAGTCGAGCTCTCATCTTCCCCATCACTCTTTTGATAAGATCTGGATTGTCTTTTAACAAGTTGATTTCAGCTGTGATGCAAGTCCTCAAATCATCTAAATTGATAGGTTGTGATGCAAATACTCTATTTTTCAAATGACCCCATAAAAAGTAATCACACGGGGTCAAGTCAGGGCTTCTGGGAGGCCATTCAATGTCATGGCCTGTAGCAATTACTCTTTGGTGGAAGACTTCCTGCAAGCGTTCCTTCACAATAACTCTCCTGTGAGCAGGAGCTCCGTCTTGCACCCACCAAATACGATTAAATAGGTTTCCATAAGTAATACGTATTTGTGGAAGGATTTCTCGGTCTATCATTTCTAGGTAAGCTTCACCATTTAGATTACCATCGTAAAAGACCGGGCCAATTACCGCTCCATTACCGCACAGTCCTACCCAGAGAGACAGTTTTTGTCTAGAGTTATTCTTTTCGTAGATATGATTGTCAGGTGGATGATTTTTTGGTGCATACTGACGGCAGATTTGTCTGTTCACTAGACCATTCATAAAAAAGGCCGCCTCATCTCCAACCACTAATTGTTCCGTGAATCTTTCTGGTTTTTCAAGAAACCACTGGGCAAATCTTAGGCGGCGAGGTAGATCTCCTTCAATGAGTTGATGTCGAATTTCCATTCTGTATGGGTAAAAATTCAAATCCTCACGAACTATTCGATGAAATGACATGCGTGAGAGTTCTGTACCATTTCGCCTGGTGGACACTTTTGGATGTCTCTCTAATAAATGCCGAACATGCTGAATGTTCTCGTCTGTTCTTGCCGTCTTCGGATGGCCTGAACGTCCTTTGTTCAAATTGAGGACCGTTCCTTCTTCTTTGTATTTCCGAACATTCTTCAAAATTGTATGTTTAGTTGGAGAAGCTCTATCGGGAAATTGCAGTTCGAAGGTATTCTGAACTTGTTTTAAGCTTTTAGTTTGCAGATAAGATGTGACCATGAGAACGCGCTGCCTTCGTGTAAACTGCATGATAAGGGTTTCAAAGTTATTTATAAATTTAGTAATTCAGATTCTTATTTATATGTATGACTCGTATCTTAGATACAAAAGTTCGAATTATTTAAAAAAAATATTTGCAATATCCTTCGACGTAAAAAGTAGCACATTGGTTAAAGCAAGAGGAGCTATCTGGCTGGGAGAAATGATCATTCCGCGCAACCCATTTTGCTGTACCCTTCAGTTAAAAGCAGATGCTTAAACACTAAATCGTTTAAACATGAATAAATTTGAACGTTAACAGAGAATAATTTGCTATATTAAATCAAACAAACAGATCCAAAATATCTCAATTTTTGGAGGAGTTAGTACAATCTAAAGTTGGGTGTACTTTTTTGTGGGACATATGGTATATATATATATATATATATATAATTTAGGGTGTCTCTTATTTTCGAAGTGTTGATTTTTTTAGGTTGCGCCCCCTCAACCAGTTCCATTGGTTGAAAAAACATCACATATAAAATGTTTTTTGGATTGAACAATTTTTAGAGGTCGCCCCCGCTTATTAAATTCATAAAATATAGCTATTATTTATGCAATTAATATTTGAAATTACTAGCAGTTGTCAAGTATACTAAACATATGTTTTTAATTAATTAATCATCATATTTATGATGAATTCAATTAAATGAATATATTAGAGATAATTGTCAAGTTTGTAGCTGAAAATATTGCTTGATAAGACAAGATCAACTGTTTAAACATGTTTCATCAAGAATGCTCCAGATTATGTTGCAATTGTTTATTTGTCATCATTCAGTGTTCTGCTGTCATAAGTAAAAGGTGTGTAACTGTGTATCACTATACTTCTTTTTTGCTATTATCAGATAATAAACTATGTTATTTATATTTTTCACAATTATTTATTTTTTGCTATTATCAGATAATAAACTGTTATTTATATTTTTCACAATTATTTATTTTTTGCTATTATCAGATAATAAACTATGTTATTTATATTTTTCACAATTATTTATACTGATTTTGTTATTAGTGTTTGAAAAAAATTTAATGAATTTAATGAAAAAATTAGAATTTATGCTCTTATACACATATTATGAAGTTTTAAACAATGTTGCTATTTGTCACAAAGAATTTAATTTAGTTCAATGGAAATTTTACCTGACATGTGTTTCATGATCTGTGTTTCTATCAGTGGCGTCACTAGAGGGGTGCGGGGGGTTTTTGTGCAGTGTTTGAGCAGAAATTTATTATTTTTTATAAAAATATCCCTGTAGTTAGTTATAACAACAAAAACATTTTTCGTAAGCCCAGCTTACATGTATCAATATACCTACAAGGCTAAAACTCTATGCTAATTTACTTTTTGAACCTTCTAATGCGCTCCGGTCAGAGCTGTCATTATTACCCAATTACAATGACGCTTCGAATCACGTGGTTTCGTCTGCACGCTCTACAAGCACGCGCTGTTGTTTTCGTTGCTGCTGGTGTTTTTATAGTCGCTGATTTTGTCAAATTTTCTGTTGTTTTAGCTACAATATTGTGGTAATTAGTATTTGTGAACCTATATCAATAACTTTTTTGAGAATGAAGTAGTAATTAAAGGAAAAGAAGGAGAAAAATAAAAAAAGGCTTCCGCTCAGTTGTTGCAGCCTCTGTCTTTATGATGTTGCAGCCTCAAATTTATGAGTATATTTCCATATGCATTTGTCTACAACTTCTACATTATTTGGGCCGTTATTGATTATGCAAACCTAATCCATTAATGTATCTCATGTAACGGTAAAGTTTAACGTTAAAATGAACATAATTTTGATGTAGTTCTTAAACGTTTTTACTTCGAATTCTATTGTTTTCTTACCGAATTTTCACTTTAACCACATGAAACTATGTAAATGTAAATACATTTAGGCTGTGCGTATGATATTGTAATTTAAAGGAGTAATTTTAATTTTGCTAGTTGTTTATGTCACTACTATTGCCATTACATTCAGTGATATACGGGAATTACGATTTACGAGTAACATTAGTACAAAAAACATTACTAAGGATTCTGTATGGTCTGGTACGGGAGGAGGTCCATGGGGGGGGGGTGACACCATGAGTTACCGCACTGGGTGACACCAACCCTAGTGACGCCACTGTTTCTATTTCCAATAAAATAGCAAAATATAAATTTCTACTACAAAAATATTTATTCCTTGTTTCTTAGATTAAAAAATAATAGGAATAATAATTGAGAAAAATACGTTAGATTTATAAAATAGACCAAATTAACTGTTATGTCTACCAAATTTTTTTTTTTTTGTAATTTAAAAAAGTCAAAACTGATTTAGCCCTGCTCTACAAAACCATAACACTACATTAATATTTTGTTTTCTTATTTTGCAGATGAATACAAGAAGACCATTCTATTTGCTCGGATCTACAGTAGATGATATTAAAGGCTCAAAGCTGCCCCCATATAGGCAAGCTTTTGGTTATTTTATGCACCTCCACAGAGAGAAAAACATGACAATCCGCGATGCTCTGCGTCAATCTATTCGAGCCACAATAGTTATCTGGGATAAGGCCAATATTCCTACTCAGCAGGAACCTCGTGCCATGAAGAAGTTAGAGAATTTCTTTAACGAATGGACTTGCTTAAAGAAGCATGCTTCCAGAACAAGCCAGAGCCATAAAACCAAGGAGGCTGATTTTGTAGAGCGATTGGAAGATCTCTTTGACATCGCCCATGGAGACGCTGAGAAGCTGATCAAGAATCGTGAGGACTGGGAGTTCCTTCAACTGCAAAGACAAAAAGGTCGTCCTGGCTCAATCGGTGGTGTGGACACTGTACATCTTCACCGCACAAAAAATGCAGTCAAACGGTTGGAAGCTGAGGCAGAGAGAAAAAGAAAGTCAGAATCTTTGATGGAGGCGTCTACTAGTCAAGTTGTACTGGCTTCTTCCACATCTTCCAGCAACACTGATGAAAGTGAGAATGAGGAGGAGGAGCCCAAAGGAGCTTGTGCTTTACCAAAATCTAAGAAAAAACGAGGCATGAAAAACATCATGACTATTCAGATGTCTGCTGCCCTGGATCGTACACAAATTTCCTCTAGAAAGGCAACATTTATCCTCGCAGAGGCAGCTAAAAGCTTTGGTTTGGACGCTTCAGATTACAACATAAACCAACATTCTATCCATCGCCTTCGAAATAAGAACCGAGCTCGTCATGCTAAAGAACTTAAGGAGCATTTCCATGGAGAATGTTCTATGACAGTCCACTGGGATGGCAAGATGATGGAGGACCTCACCTCGCACAAGCACATTGATCGTCTCCCAGTACTTGTGTCAGGACCTGGTGTTGAACAGCTGCTTGGTGTCCCCAAAATCCCAAACTCAACTGGAGAAGCACAAGCTGAAGCCGTCTTTAACTGCCTGAATGAATGGGGAATTACAGAGAGAGTAAAAGCAATTTGTTTCGATACAACAGCTTCAAACACGGGTCAATATAGTGGAGCCTGTGCTCTCATCGAAGCAAAATTGGGACATGATGTTTTGTACTTGCCTTGTAGACACCATGTTTTAGATTTATTGTTGGGAGCTGCATTTGAAGCAACATTGGGATCTACATCAACTGGTCCAGAGATATTAATCTTTAAGCGTCGTGACAATTGTACTTCTGTTGATCAAAGCCAGTTCCAAACAGGTGAGACAGACACGATTACTAAAGAAGCAATTATCCAGTCTAAAACTGAACTAATTCAGTTTGCTAGATCCCAGGCACCTATGCTACGGGATGACTATCAAGAACTTTTGGATCTGTCCATCAGCTTTCTTGGAGGTGTCCCCAATAAAGGCATCAAGTTTCGCGCACCAGGTGCCATGCATCTAGCTCGCTGGATGTCCAAAGCGCTCTATTCTATCAAGATGTGGCTTTTTCGAAACCAGTTCAAGATGACTAAGACTGAAGAACGAGGAATTCGAGATCTTTCCCTTTTTTCTGTTCTCATCTATATGAAGGCTTGGACAACATCCTCACTCCCTATTGAACCCCATTTAATGACTGGCTCCTTATGAGGTCATTGATTAATTATCCTAACAAAAAGATTCCTGATGCAACTAAAAAAAAGCTCTCTAACCACATATGGTACCTGTCTGAAGAAGCAGTTGGTCTTGCTTTCTTTGATGAGCGAATTACTACAGATGTAAAGAAACGCATGGTAAAGGCATTAGAAGATGAGTCCACTGATAAACCACCCAAGCGTCCTCGAATTCCTGAATCGACCTTCTGCTCTGGTGAAGGACTACACCAACTTGTTACAAGAAATACTAGAGAATTCTTTACTAAGCTGAATTTGCCAGAAGGATTTCTGAACAAGGCACCCAGCACTTGGACATCCAACTGTGAATATTTAAGGGCCAGAGCTATTGTTGCAGCTCTATCTGTTGTAAATGACCGGGCAGAACGTGCAGTAGCTTTAGTTCAAGAGCTGAATAAGAAATTGACAGTGGGGGGAAGAGCAGCTCCAGCTCCTGCTCCAAATTGTTGCAAAACACCGCCAGAGTCACCCAGTTCCATCAAAAACTGTTCTTCTCAAAAATAACCATCAATGAGGTCGCACCTTAAAATAAACCATATTGTATAATCATTGTATATTAAATAAATGTTGTATAAGGAAATAATGCTAATTAAAGTAATTAAAGTATGTAAATAGCACTGGCATTTTGAATTTATCTCTATATAATAAACTAATGGTTTTTTTTGTAGCAATGCTTCATTGCTGATTGTATATAAAAAAAGAGCCAGGAAGGATTTTGGATAGGAGAAAAGGATTGGGATAAAGAAGGATTGAGGACCAAAGGATGGATTATAACAACATCAAGGATAGGTTAGAAAAGGATCAATGATAAATAAGAAGGCCTATACTTATAAAAACGAATCACACTAAAAAAAGAAGGAAGGAATTATGTGTATAATGAGCATAATCATATGTCAGGAGCTATTATGCCATGGTCACCATTTTTATTAGCCGGGGGCGACCCCTAAATATGAGCCAATTTGTGTCAAACTTTCAAGTTTTAGTTTTTATGCTAAATGGAACTATTTTAGGGGGCGCAGATAAAATAATTCAACATTTCAATTTTTGACTACCCAATAAGAGACACCCTAATTATATATATATATATATATATATATATATATACGCATCAAAGCAAAAAATAATACTGTTAGTACAGAAGAATTCTATATACATCAAAATACATGCTTTAAGTTTTATCACGCTGAAATAAAATAGTAAACTCGCACGTAATCGAGACCACACTTACATCCGCATTGCTCTGTACTACGCAATATGAAGGGCTTTCAACTCGTTTAAACTATTTTTGTACCTTCTATTATATTGTTATTGAATTTTTTCCTTTTTGCTACGTTTTCACTGAAATAGATAGGGACTTTATAAACACCCTGTATAAAGAAATAATTCTTCAGGGTGAACAGCGAAGGTGAGTTCAGCTCTGTACCGTTCTACCCCTTTGTACGAAAGTTCATAATATTACGAGGAATTTGCACTTCTAAATACGCAGCCAGTTCCAAACCATTCTCGCCTTGTTCGGCTCTACACTTGGTAAAATCATCGAGCAGGACCGTTTACGCATATTCAAGCACCGTATCAAAATAGCACATATCAGCAACACGAGCGTTTAATATAGGTTTAAGTTTACGGAAACCGACGACTTCAAAAATTCTGTCGCGAATAAAACGGCTTTGCGTTGGGAGAAGGGTATTTTTGTCAGCAGCATTCCTCCACATCAACTGTATATGAACGCCGGGTTGTTTTGTATCACGATTTACGGATAGCGTACAAATAATGGCGTATGAGGGTGCATCGCTAATCTGTCCTCTTTTTGTGCCTACACCTACAGGTATTTTATAACTCCTCAACCCACTTCTCAACCAACACGAAGATTCTATTCATCTCTTCAACACTTAAATAAATAACATTGCGTCTACCTGAGTTTGAATGTCTACATTTCGTTTCAAGTACATAATTAACAGCACCGGTATTACGCCTGAATACACGCACAGACTTCAACACGGACACGTCGTATACTGCATTGAGGATGCTGCGCAACGGAAGCTCCATCTTTTAATAGTTTTCTATTGATCCTGCGAGGTGAGAACGTGCAGTCCGTTCAAGCTTTGAGGCGACTATAACAGCCGAAGCGTTGTTTTTGGACTCGGAGGGACCATGCTGGTGGTTGGGGAGGCGGAAGGCGTGGAGTGGGTATGAATCACACGGGGTTGCGTCATGAGCGATTCCAGGCGTTCGTGATTCGTGTACGAGTTTGATCCAACATGAAAGATTCGCTGCGCCCTGTTGAATCATCCGAATATTTGTATCCCATTATACTGGGTAGGTGTTTAGAGAATTTTTCCATCTGCGATACATGAAGTAATATCGGTTTTAATGTTTTATCACTCCCACTCCCTGGAATGCGCACTATACATCACGTTCAGGGATGGTCACCATTGTAATTTCTCGAGCTATGCACATTTTATTAACACTCCGGCGATCATGTAGCCATACTTATCGCTTTTGCTGGACAAACTATACTCGTCCCTAAACTCTACTAAAAACTCGCCCAAGCCTTTAGCTACAATGTTACTGCGCAATTCGTCATAATATACATGGACCAGTGGTATAAATATTTCAAACTGTCCATAATCACAAGATTTACACTCACCATCCCAGTGTGCGGGTACTCGGTGTGATGTAACATGGTGTAATATCGCCTGTCACACCAATCATCAACAAGGTTCACAACCCAGATCTTTTGTTTCTCTTCTGCAAGCGTGGATTCTTTCACTTCACGATATATGAGCTCCCTAGTGCAGTTTAATCCAGCAGCATAATCCATTACATCTGTACCACGAAACCCCGCAATGCTCTCACCAGAATATCCATAGAGTATTTGGATGTCCTACTCCTCAGGCTTCGCACTATTAATGTGGTCTTAAAGATTTCAAAGGAGGGATGACTAGAAATTCTTTGGGTGTTCCCCACATCTGTAGACTTTAGCGAGTAACACTTCAGGAATGTAGAGCATGCAATATCATTGACCGCCATCTTTATTTTTTCTTTTACGCGCGAATTCTTTAACAGGTAAAAAGATACGTCTGAGAACAAGGGCTTGCGTGGGTCAACTGAGTACGCAGGGAGGAGACATAGCCCGATTAGTAGCAGGAGTCACGTGACACTTTTTATTGGGCAACAACATGCAGTGGGTGGTGCTTAGAGTTTTTCCTGTACACACACACACACACACACATACACACACACACAAAAAGGAGAAAATGAAACACCAGCTAAAACATAATTAAATACATGTAATAAAAAGAAAAATAAGTAAACTATAAAATTTCATCAACAAGTAAATATACTCTAACATGTCAATTATAAAACAAATATTCACACCTCGCGGTATCCAAAGGGAACAGTATTGTAGGTGCCAGGCACCTGGTATCGTTTCCTCTATGTGTTACGACACATTTTCGTCCCCCTAAGCTCCTTCACGCCTCGCAGCTTCTGTGCGCGAAAGTAGTGAGTCCCTACAGTCAGTTCAGGTGGTTAGTGACTCTCATCTTCTAAACTCACTAGCTCCTTCAGCGAGTCAAAGTTGACGATCCGACGGTTCGCCTGGTTAAGAGTGATGCTTTAGCCTTCACGATATATTTCATTTCCTCCCTCACCCTCACCCATACCCCGTACGTTCTCGTCAGTCAACTCTCCGAGGAATTCCCCAATAGGAGAAATGTATTCACCTTCCCTCTCAGTGAATATCACACTATCTGTATCTGCGTACAGAACCCTCTGTCCAAGAGAATGCAGTAGACTTCAAAGTTTGATGCGGCATATGCTCTTGTGAAACTGGCTACAGGTATGTTTTTAACATGTAATGTATCTGTAGCCAATTCGATTTTGTTGTACTTTATTATGTACGTATTACCCACATTCACGATCTCCATGAACTCTTTATCGGGAGCGTTGGCGTAATCCCATACCTCGCTATAACTTTGGGCTAGATGGACGTTCCCCTTTTCTGTATTCTGAGCAAATTTTCCCCTAAGACTACTTAGGCACAACTTTGCACTAAAGCGCTTGCCAGGATTCTTCGCAATTTGATCCCGTTCAAGTTGTATCCCTTCACGATCACGGTAGCATTGAATATACGCCGATTTTTCATTTTCGGTCTCAACATCTCGCGGGTACCCTGATGCTTCTACCTTATCCTTCAAAAAAGTGTTTATATATGGTATGAAAAGGATGGGGAACTTCTGAAACCTCCACACATCATACATCATCAGTATTCTGTAACCATGAAGAACGGCGAGGGACAACTCAGGACTTGTATATACGCCTCTGATCTTCTTCTCGTTGGTTGTGTGATTACAGGCCCCATTGTTCTCCCCTGCACACTTCATGCACAGGGAGAACATGAGTTTGTGATCTATAACGACGGACAAGATTGGCATCCATAAATCGCGAGGGGGGAGCGCATCTACGAAAGATGTCCGAAATAGTTTTCGCTCAAATTAGCCGAGAACTCTTCGATGGTAGGCAGGCCGGGACCCACCAGTTTTTTAGGTGCTCCTACAGGGTACGGATTGTTCTTCATTAAGTAGTGGTATAAAGAACAGAAGTCGTAGTAATGGAGTTTCACGCCCTCCGAAGGTGGAAAGTATAGTTTGAAGGGGTTTGTACGACCGCCAAACAAACTATCACCGCATTTGGGAGGATCCAGCACCATTCAACGCTTGATGGTGTTTATTTCTTCGCAGTACTGTCTATCTGTCTCCAACCGTACATCATATTCGTGTTCCCACGAAGCCTTGTGAGTGAACTGGGAGCTTATAAGTTGATCGCGGATACGGGTCCATGCGAGACTGTCGGTAGGAGATCTACCATAGATATTTTCTACGATTCCACACTCAGGACGTTGGCAGCCATGCCCCCAGCAACCGTTAAAAGAGTATGCTGTCTTCTCGCCAGTGGCACGGTCTTCGCTAAAACCATCCACCCAAAAAACACTTCTCCCGTGTTGCGAGCGTGTTTTATGTATACACTGGTCTGTTGCAGGCGGGGTATGAGCCAGTAAATAGCTTTATGCCCATAACTGCGTGGGTTATTTTGGTGACTGACGGCTAGTGTATCTTTCGGCATGAAATTGTTCTTGAACACTGTAAATCACAATGAAGCGATCGTGGTTGCGGCTTGTTGCGGGTCGCAGTTGAACCGGTCTATGTGCTTTCTTCTAAAGGCCTGGAAACGTACTCTATGTACGCGTATGTCATTCACGCAATAACGTTCACATTCATCCGCTATATTGTAAGGGTTATCTTCATTAAAACTGTTGTACTACCTCTCAAAATCTTCACACTCACTACCACTCATTTTGGCATAGTTGAAGTAATGTTTGGGGGGTTGTAGTCCTATGTAATTTAAAGTTTCGTTAGTGAGGAAAGTGTAAGGGAAATACCCTTTTGAAACTTCGGCTGCTACGCCCATCACCTTGGGTAGCTTAGCTAACTTACAAAGTGTGAATAATAAAGTGTCTTGAAACTGAACATTACCTCTTATTTGCATCTGTATAAGTTTGTTTCCTCTTTTCAGGGGATCGCCTGTAAATATCTCTGATGATTCATGTTCAAGCAGTTCCTTAACCCTTTCATACCTGATTTTCGTTTACTTTTCATGCCATAAAAAAACACTTGTGTTATATCTCCGGAATGTCTAAAATCTCATAAAATTTGGTGGTCTCATTTGCGCCCATACGGCATGAAAGGGTTAAAAAGGAATTGTGTATCAAATTTTGTGTCGTTATGGGAAAGCATATATACAGTTATTTTTTTTATCTTGTCCGCTAAATTGACAATATAGGACACAAAGAGTTTCACGGGTGTGTCATGCGCAGTCGTTTTAAAAACGTTTGTTCGTTTACCACATTTGCGACACTCATCACACTCGACGATCATGCACTCGCCGCAGATTGTCTGGCTTACAAGTAAATGTGGGATAACCTCTTTGGTTTCAGCATCCATGTATGTCTCTACATCGTAGTATACAGTTATACAAGGTTTATTTTTAGGTTTGGCTTCTTTCATATAACACATACTTTATACCATCTGCCTTATATTTCTCATGGCATGTAAAACAGTGAATTTCATAGCATTTGTGCTCGAATTTTCCCCAATTGTCCATCATATGAAACATGCAGCATTCGCAGATTCTCATTTTTCTGCACGTACCATTTGATTTATGGAATTCAAAACAGTTATTATTGAAATATGTGCATCTACACACATTACAGTCCCTCTTCTCAGCTTCAACTACACGACTTTCACATTTGGAGCTTTTACACTGTTCGCATACCATGTGGCAATCCTTACAATGTTTCACTATATCATCCGCAAACTCGAGACATCCCTTACACAAATCATGATGCCTTCCATATTTTCGACTTTTATCATAACTCGCGTAAAGATCCCTCATATTGCAGATGGGGAGATACGTTGTCCCTGACAGACCTAAAATAAGTAGAGGTTTTGTACGTTCACTTACACTGCTTTTAAAAACATACACAGTCCTACGACGATCATCCAATCCAAATACAACTATACAAACATTCATTTCCTGCTGTACCCTTCTCAACTCTGCAGTGCCCATATTAAGTCAAACTCGAGCTTGCAGTCTGCGGCCAGTTTACGAGCACGCTGCACAACCGTCAGCAACCAAACTTTTTTGGCGACCGTGTTTAGTACAGTAAACATATGAGCCAAGACTATTGCTATAAAGCCACAACCACGCTCGGTGTTTGTTGTTTCTAAATATTTGATAACTGCCAAAGTTAAGCGTATAAGGTGTGGTCATATGTCCCGCAACACGGAAAAGGCGGTTTATATCTATCGTGAAGTTGTTCATGTTGAATGCGATGCTGCTTTGAGAGGCCTGCATTATACGACCCAAAATGTAATCTACATCACAGCAGCAAAGCGCCTGTGGAGTATTACTACCCCAAAATCATCTATATCTCCGTCATCTGACTGAACCCGAAGGACAGTCGCGTCCTGGCTTCACGGCCCTCACTGTTCTGAAGGGCAAACTCCACAATACGTTCAACTACACGCCGCAGTCTGTGTTCAACGTGGTTTGCGGGTCGACCCTGACTACGTACCGGTTTCTAGTCAGGGCTAGGGTGGGGGTGGCGGTGCGCCCTAGCTCAAATGCTTTACCACTGTCTACAGAATGAGATACTGCTGTGGAGGGTACGGACAGTATTGAACAGGAATAAGGGGGCACAGTTTTATTTTTAGAAGGAGCTATTGTGGGGACTGTGTCGTAAAACGTAGAGGGCTGGGGCTATATTACTGTGTGTCTAACAACCGACACACTCTTGGCACACTTTACACCTGACGTGCAAGGCGATTCAGCAACGTAGTCATGCGCCCGCTTTCTCCTCGAATTGTCGCGTGGGTGGTGCTACTGTGGTCGCTGCTGGGGGTTCCGTAACGCTAGCGGGGGGTAATGGGGCACTCTGCATCCTTAACAACAACTACACTGTTGTCGGTATCATCATCCTCATCTGCAATATCTATGATGGGGACATGTTGCTGGCACAGTGTCTCATCCTCATCATCGTTCACGGTTCTGAGGAAGAAGAAAAACAAGACTGTAGAATATAAGGGACATCACTTAAAATTTTATTATATTTTGTAAATATTCCACTTAGGAGTGTGACATGTTAGAAATAGATTCTGTAGAAAAATTCATGTTCACGAGGCCATCCACATGCATTATATCTGGCCCTACAGTTTGTGGCAAAACTGTGTTTATGCTTAAAATCATTAAAGATAGCGGGGAGATGTTCTCAAATTTTGTGCATAAAGTCATTTGGTGCTATTCGACATACCAGCCCGTATTCAACGAGCACCAAGATGATATTTTGTTCCAAAAATGTGTTTATGATGTTATTTAGTTGAAGGGTATTGAGCACATGGTCATTGTAATTGACGATCTCATGCTAGAAATGGATAAAACGTTTGCCGATACATTTACAGTGTTCTCACGCCATCTTAACATAAGCGTATTCTTCATCAATCAGAATCTTTTTTTTCAAAACTAGATACATGCTTGATGTGTCGCTAAATACACAACATCTAGTCTTATTCGCACAACGTAGATATGTGTCGCAAATTAGGGTATTTGGCAATCAAATGTTCCCGAATCAGCGTGAGGGGTTTTTGGAAGTTTATAAAAACGTTACAAGCCAACGTTACGGATATTTGGTTTGTGACCTTCACCCGCGAAACAATTTAGGGTGCTTCTAAGAACGAATATATTCCCAAACGAGGCTGAAACGGTGTATATCCCAGAATGACAAAGACGTTAAAGAAATACCGTGAATTAATAAAAATCTATCATCGGCTGCCACAGGCACTGCAACATCTGTTTGTTAAAAATATCGATTCCGACTTTTTAAAATGCATCTGTGAAATCTGTCTTAACGTTATAAAATGTAATGTGCCAATGAAGCCCTCTCAGAAGGCTCGGCTACGTTGTTACAAGAACAAAATACTCGCTCGTAAAAGTCAAACTGTGGGGAAGAAAAAGCGAATTAGTAAAGGGTGTCCAGAAGTCTTGGAGGGGTTTCATTTGGCTATAACGTTTTTGTTTGGGGATCAAATAAAAAAAGGTTTGTAACAATTGAAAACATATTTATTGCGATTTTAATTACAAATTTAATATCTGGTGAAAATCTTCATTTTCATTGCGTAAATCTAAAATCGCATTAGCGTACGTTATCCGAATATGATGATCTTGTGGTTTAATTTCTTGAGCAATTTGAATTCTGTAAGGGTAAAGATTGATATCCTCTCTTAAAATTGGCTGCGTCGTCGGACTGATGTGGATTTTCCTCAACGCTTTCAAGAACCATATCAACCCGAGTTGGACTTCGGCTTGTCCGAGGAAGCCCAGTCCGTGGTTCGTCTCCCTGACCCTTTCCCATACGAAATTTAGCGACGTAACATCGAATAGCTCGATCAGAAGGAGCAGAAGGTGTGTTGAATTTTAAACGAAAAGCTCTTTGAGCGGCAACGATGGAAGAGTTGTTTGTCAAATAAAGTTCCACAATAGCCACTCTTTGTCGCACTGCCCAGAATTCCATTTTCAATAATCGCAGCAAAGATACTTTAATTGAAAAATAAAAATAAATTAATTAATTAATCAAAAAAGAAAAAGTTATAGCCAAATAAAACCCCTCCAAGACTTCTGGGACACCCTGTACAAAGAGGGGGCTCATTCCTACCCATCTTTTTCTCAGTTTTGGGATATTTATTGACTAGTTTAATATAATGAAGAAAGTAGTCGTGATTCCACACGCGATGTATGCTTCACTACAAAGCTCAAAGAGTCCAGATACGGTTCTAGAACCCCGTAAAAGCAGGCTTAAAAGAACAGAAAGTGAAAAGTCTCCTGATGAGAAAAGAATCGTATACCAAGAAGCTCTGCAGAAATTTCTTCATGAGTACGAAAATTATAAGAAACCAGTGGAGTTTCCCGTAGTTGTCAAACATGTGGGCGATACTGACCATGGTGAATCTGAACAAGTACAGAACAACGGTGCGAGTTCACATCTCGAGCATATACTAAAAAACAGTCTCTCCCATACATTGAGGAATAACGGACTAATTCTTCATAATCTATTGAGTGAGGATCCCATTATATAATGGTCCGATACAATTGATGTTTTTGTTGAAGGGTCAAAGGTACAGAGTTCGAACATCATTGACATCGTACACGACTTGGTGAGAAAGTGTGATAGGCCTTCACCAACAGGATGGGAACATATTAAAGCTAGACTACAGCAAATAAACGTCCCAAAAAGACTGATAGGTAATCTGTCAGGTTAAAAGACTTGGGACAAGCTTCGCATGTACCACAGCTGAACACGCCTTCGCCCCCAGCTGTAACATCTCTGAAGAGAAGGAAGAAGAGACCGAGAAGCAACGGACAGTCCAATCCGCGTGCCTCTAAAATACGCAAATGGTTAACATATTAAGAAAAAGCTATTATGACATTTCTAATTCAGCCTCCTACGGTGATGTTAATAGACTGTACATAGGCGGTTATAATGAGGGAGTAGGGAAAAAAGATGTTGAAACGTTTTTGCGGAGCAGGATGCTTATACACTAGGTCGGGTCGAAATTTTATATTCAAAAGGTACATATTGTGAGGGGTTTGAATGGAACGCAGGAACCCCCTCATAAATTATTTTCGCTGTTTAAATCCCTGGCACAATTTTTCACCTTTTTACCTATATTGAAGAATATTCCGTTTATAAGAGACTTACTCTACATTCAGGTTTTTTGATGACAAATCTTTATTAGCGTATAATATTTTATTTAATAATATACAGTATTAGGAAAATTAATTAAGTACAACAATATATTCAGAAGAAAAAATTAGAGGCATAATAAATGTGCTAAAATTCAATTCACTTTTTCATTGTTCCTTCTCACATCAAAAGGGAAGAAATTTTCAATATCATTAGGAAATTTTATTTCATGTTTCTTACTCATTCCATTGGGCCTTCCATTCAAACTTGGGCAGTTTTCGACTTGATTCTAATGAGTTTAAGATACACTTTTGACGGTTGTCATATCCTATTCTTTCCTAACATGCCTTTGTTACTAGGTTCACTGCCCTTTCCACACTTTGACTGTGACATGGAAAAGAAGCTATCTCCAGGTGCTTACATCGAGTCTGTAGTAGCTCATCGTCGCTAAAATTGTTTAGCAGCGGTGGAGGAGTAATGATTTCTTTTTGCTAATCGATCATCTCGGTGTAGTCAGTACATTGGAAATTGAGGGTTCGAGGCAACTCAAAGTTTCTGGTACCTGAAAATCCTCTTCTTGAAAGGATGATTTTCTGAATAGTTTGCTCCCTAATTTCTAGTCTCTTGTCAGTTACCATTGATATGAGTATATTTTCTAGGTGGGCAAAGTAGGGGTTATTCTTTAATACTGGTTCTATGATTGATCTATGTTGTTCATCTAAATTTCGAAGCAAGCACATTAAATGCTAAAAGTTATATGCATCATCAGTTGCATTAGGATGAGATTTTATCCAAAACCACCGTGGAGCATAGAACTGCATAATAATCTTGACTATATCTTGAAGGTTTTTATCGGAATTTGGCGTTGAGATATATAATCGAAGCACCCTGTTGGCTAGAGTTATCCAGCAAGCATGGTGAAGGGAACCTGGGGATTGAGTGGACAGATCTTGAGAAGTGTCTCCAGTTTGCACTGCCAGACACATATCATAGAGATATCTTTGATCACTGCTTAGCTCCTTCACAACATTTGCTGGAATTTCTTTAATGTTTCCCTTTACGCAAGAATATTTGACTACCTCCAATTTTGTTAAATCTGTTTTCAGTTTATTCTCAATTGAACCCACAAAAGTATTTGGACCTGTTGTTTTACCATCATTGGCTTTGTAGACGTGCATAAAAGGCAGCTCATTCAAATGCAAGAGGCACACCAACCACTGCATTGGTCTGTTAAGATGAATTTCAACTAGTTTTATGGCCCCACCAAATTTTCCTGTATTTACAGGAGTACCATCACACAGTAAAGCTTTGATAGTATCTGTGCTGTTCGAGTTTGTAATAATAGTTATCAACTCTTCTGCTATGCAGCGAGAAGTTCCATTATCTGGTGTAACACGGTGATGCTTCCAGGTTCTTTCACAATAACATAGTGTTCTTCTTTTATCTTTCCACTTTTAGTTAATGTGTTATCTTTCATTCCATCAAATCCAAGGCACTCCA
The DNA here is from genome assembly GCA_023014485.1 of Bathynomus jamesi. Taxonomy (NCBI): domain Eukaryota; kingdom Metazoa; phylum Arthropoda; class Malacostraca; order Isopoda; family Cirolanidae; genus Bathynomus; species Bathynomus jamesi. The sequence continues at coordinate 782,953 of JAJOZX010001075.1, read as the reverse complement.
TCTTCAGATTTTCGGATTTAGACCTAAAAGCATTTGTTTTACCCATGCGATTTCTTTCTCTGTCTAATTTCTTTCTGTCAAGCATGTTTGTGTGGTTAAAGATCCCCATATCTTTTAAAGCTGCATTGACTATTGCAGCTGCAGCTCTACAACTTACACGATAACGATCTGCTGTTAATGCTAGGTTTTTATACGAGTGCGGGTTCTGAATATTCTCAGTCAATTCTAAATCGGCCTCATACCTACATCCTGATTCTCTGAATCTACATCCATGTCTTCTTCGGTATTTTCTATAAATTTCGATGGTAAAACATTGGTGGCTTCAGTCTTTCTTCTTGTGCTTTTAGTTGACGGTTTTGTACTTCTTGGCTCTTGCTAAAAATCTCTTCTTTGTTGAACTAGCTATGCGATCAATTGGTCCTAACTGATTTTTTCTTTGTTTTTGACTCACAAAAGACTCCCATTCTGCCATTGGTATTTTATCTTTACACCTGCAAGATTTCCTATCAGTTTTCTTGTCATAGCATTCACAAGAAGGTATATCAAACATTTCATCATACTGAGCTATTTTTAAGGCAAAACTTTCATTTCTTCGATGTAACGGCACCTTGTTCAATTTTGAGGCTTCTTCTATTAGTCCACTGACTTTAATGTAGATACCTTTGGTGTTAATAGTAGGAAAAGAAAATTTCATCCAAATGTCTTCAATATCTTTTACAACAACCCTCTAACAATCATTAGCAGTTGCTGATCCTTTTGATTTAGCTTCTTCACGACGGCGCACAAAAAGGTAGTGTCTCACAACATCTGCTTTTGAAGGAGTCATGGCTGTTAGGAATTCCGTAGGATATCCAAAGGCTGCATTTGAAGACTTGTCTTCTAGTTGTCATAGTTTATATTCAGAAGTAAAATCAAATTATATGTAATTTATAATTTATGATAATTCAAATTATAATTAAAGCAAATGCAAATTATTTCTATTTATCTGAAAAATTATTTCTATTTATCTGAAACAAAAAATATCAAGCATTAAACAAACAACTTATCATGTTCATGTAACATATAACAACATTAAACATATGCAAATATGAAGGTAAAAAAGGGAGGAGGGGCATATGATAGGGGTAGTAGGGTAGCACATGCTTGATTTTTTAATATTTTGTTGGAGTGATAAAAAAAACCTTCTCACATAGTGTACTTTTTAAGAAATAACATTTTCCCCCATTTAAATACAGTATATGCAAATTTGAGGGTAAAAAAGTGAGGGGCGGGTATGTGCTCGGAGTAGCAGGGGTAGCACATGCTTGATATTTTAATATTTTGTTAAGATGATAAAATGAAACTTCTCACATAGTGTACTTTTTAAGAAATAAAAAAATTTCCCATTTTCGACCCGGTCTATTATACACTTCATAAGCCGGTGAGAAAAAGGTTTAAAACGGCCGAGACAGCAGCAGCGTCGGTTGATTCTATTTGGCAGGCGGATTTAACAGACATGCAGAGATATTCAGTGTATAATGGAGGCTACCACTACATCCTATTCATAATAGATGTATTCTCTAGATATTTGTGGCTAATTCCCCTGAAAAATAAATCGCTTGAAACACTGGCTAAAGCCACCAAAGCGTTGATGTTGAAAGAAAACAAAATTCCTGGCTATTTTTGTCCGGACATGGGAAAGAATTTATAGGCCGAGCTTTTCAGAACATGTTGCCACAGTTTAATATCAGTTATTATGCTAGCAATTCTATACATAAGGCATCTTTAGCTAAAAGAGTTCAGCGTACATATAAAAAGACACAGATATATAGACATTCTGGATTCTATGGCGATTTGGGATTTTATGGCGAGGAGCTGCAGAAAGTGTCATTTAATTTAGGAAAAAAAGTGTTTAAAATTGAAAAAATTAGAAAGCAAAGGTCTTCTTCTTCTCTGTCTGTACATCCTAACAACACCCTGGCCAACTTTGTAACAGAACTGCATGGGCCCATTGAACTGGGTCGTGAATCATGAGGTTGGAATACGCGAATTTCAATTGACCACTAAGGTTTTTAAGTATTGGCAAGAAAGAACCCGTTTTTATGGTTCTTAGAAACCGTAATGAGTTTGAAAAAGCCGGAGTAACTCGGGACGATACCATGCGCGCCGCCCGGAGTGGGGAGGCACAGTACTACACTACAGAAGTAACACTAGGTCCGAGTCATTATGACACAGCCGAGGATATTGTGAGAGACTTAAATGGGAATCTCAAAAGTTCAAATCTTCCGGCTGATTTAGTATACGAAATCGTAAACAGAGATACCCCGGTACATACATTGACTCTAAAGTCGAAGGCCAACAGAAATATTAAAAACAAAGAGCTGTTCAAAATTATAACTGAGGGCAGATATGGGGCCCTCTTTCAAAGAGATACTTTTCATGAGTCACAGCACGACTTGTGCAGCTTATTGTATCAGCTAAAATTGGAGAAATTGAATGCTGGAGACCCTCCCCCGGACATGTGCTATATTTACAGCAATATCGTGGAACATCAGTCTGTTGGAGATACCCAGGCACGGCTGCTGCGCATCGCCCACATTCCCAATCATAGAGGAAAGAGCTTGAGCATTGCATACGACAAGCCTCATTATGTCAAAGTCGCAACTTACCTACCAGCCAGTATCTCAATATACTGTATATAAGAACGCTTGAGGGGAAAAAGTTTCCATTTGGTGAAGGGAGGTCAACAGTGAAGCTTCACTTCCGTCGCACTGTGATAGAATGACCAGAAGGCCTTTCACAGTCTATAGAGGGGTGAGATACCGTGCGGGAGTGGGATTGAGTCCATTTTTTCAACTATACTACGTACGGCTGTCACCTTGCTGAAGAGTGTGCCAGATATCTTGGCAGGAAAGCGTGACAATCAGGTTTTAACACGGTAGAAGACATAATGGCCGGGGCTAAGCCTAAAGAAGCTCTAAAAAAGCACTTAAAGCGTACACGGGACGAAATCATCAAAGATGCAAAGAGAAAAATGCGTGGTGGTGGGAAGAAGAAGAAGCTCGCTATACGGAGGAAGGAAAAGAGGTTAGCAACTCGTGGCGTTGAAGTAAAGTGAAATCAAAAAAGAAGAAATGTTCTAAACGCATGAAACCTATGGTTGCACCTTTTTAACTGATATAAGCTAAGGACGTTGCTCTCATGAATCATAGACTGATTGCTACTTGACGTGAGAGGTGCCCCTATTTCTGACGCGCCATGGCACGTTTCATCCATCCGTATAGTTCACAATGCTATAAATCGGAGCTGGCCCTCTTTGACATGCCCCCGACACAAATATCTATAGAGCAAAGTGACTTTATTACAGTTAATTCGCTAAACACCACTAGCTCGCCAGGTGCTCCTATATAATTCGTAATTTCCAGCTCAGGTCCTTACTTTTATGACCAAAGCTGTGTGCATATGTACGCTAAACTACGGATAGCACATTCAGATGGATCTGATTGTGAAAACGATTACGTTGTATACCCAGAGACCAACTTTCTATACACCATATTCAGTCGGTGTGGCGTGTATTTAAATCAGGTCAACGTCTCGGTAGGTCTGGCTACGATCACCTACGGGCCCATCTGGAAGATGTCCTCAACTCTTCAAATGAAGCGAAGGATACCTTTTTAACTGACGAAGGTTATTATCAAGCTAAAGATGAAAGTAGTATAAAGGTCAAGTTTAAAAATTCTAAAAAGAAGATATATGAATGCTTTGGACGCCTCCACACAGATTTCACATTCCAGGAGAAGTTGCTTGTGAATGGGATCGATATGAAAATAAAACTCACTCGTACTAGCACTGAGATTTGGTTGAATCTGGGTGCTGACCAAGAAGAGAGCTCGAAGCCTGTCGTAATTCATATTATGGAGACATATCTCCGCGTGCGTCGAGTGAAATTAATCTATGCGAAAGCCGGAGAGCGGCCCGCTGTTCCATCCAGGCTCCGGTCGAGCATACACGAAGGCTATCATCAAGTAAGGCCCTCTACAATTTCATCCTATAAAAAGCAACATCACTGCTGCAGGCGTTTCCGTTGGCCCCCTTTTCAACAAGTCTCTAGCAGCCCTTAACACTTATCCTCTCGCCGGTAAGGCCAATCCGCCTGCAGAAGCAATCCTTCGAAGCCCAGTTCCGTAAACCTTCTAGTAGGCTACAAACCACAAACCTCACTTTGCTCGTTACTCTACCTTGTGAATCTCCTCCTTCACGTAGCGCCGTTCGACCTCAGCCGGCTTCAGTCCCTAAATTAACACCTCAACAATACACAAAGCGAATCAACACTTGAGGCGACCCCAATTTCATCCCGCCGGAAGCAGACATCACTCTACCGGCGTCATCCTTCTGGCCCTGGCTTTACTCATCCTTCACTACAATTCGATCGGCGCCCGTTCAACAAGTATCTCAACAGGCCCTCAGCACATCCTCCTGCCGGTAGGTTAACACGTCTTCAGAGTTATCCACGTCGAAACGCAGGACGGTAAACCTTGACGTAGGTTTCTTCAGTCTCCAAAGTTATCTAGCGTCGCGGTAAGTCTCTTGTCGGCCCTCACTCGGCCTACAGTGTTTTGTTACGTCGTGTCAGACTATTCAGGATTTAAGGCTGAAAATCCACAAACTCATCATAATCGCGTAGGCCCTAAAAAGTGTCTTTAATACCATTCAAACTAACTCTCCCGTTAAGACCGCAGTAGGCCTATTCAAGTGTTGTGCCAATACCGTAGTTTTGTATCACTTTGTTATTATGTTCATTCGCATAACTTACTTATTTTGCATCCGATTTTTATGTGCTCTTTATGCATTTCATTCTTACCGACATAATCCATTTACTGTACCAACCGTACTTATATTATTTCAGTTATTATTGGCTTCATTACTTATTCTGTGTTCACCTCGGCATATCTCATTAGCCCACCTGAATTAGTTTACTTACTTAACAATTAGATTGTATAACCATTTCTTATTGCTAATAAAACCGGTCTGCATGAAAATCGATTTCTTTATTTTGAGTTGTGATTCTGAAGCAGTTCGCTGCGCTGAATTCCAAAATGTTACCAGTTTTTTCTAGCACCCACAGTTTTAAAGTTATTAGCAAAACAATTCTGGGGCGTTTTGTAATTTTTTACCTTTTTTATCTTTAATTAATTTCGTTTTTTCATATTTTTCAGATAGATAATTCTAACATTACGTCTTTAAAATTTTAATAATGGCTTCTAGAGGATGTACCCATAGTCCAGACATATTTTGTTATATTTGTGGTTGGTATGTTGTTGTAAAACAAAGGACAAATGTAACGACCTTCATTAAGAGAGCTTATCATGCTTATTTTGGAATTAAATTAGATGAAGACAAAAGTTGGGCTCCACACAAGGTTTGTCTTACGTGTGTTGCGGCACTAAGGAATTGGAGCAAAGGTAAAAAGAAAAGTTTGCCATTTGGGATCCCTATGGTATGGCGCGAGCCTAGAAACCATACCGACGACTGCTACTTCTGTTCTTGCAATGTTAAAGGTTATAATGCAAAGAATAAAGAGAGCCTTCAATACCCAAGTCTTCCATCTGCAATAAGGCCGGTACCCCATGGTCCAGAAGTTCCTATTCCCCGCCCACCCGAGAGTCTGGATCAATACAATTCAGATTCTGATTCAGCTCCAAATCCAGGACAATGATGATGTTTATGAACAGCCAACAGCTGACCGAGATCCTCCTAAACCATTAACCCAAGCCGAACTAAATGACTTAGTCAGGGATTTGAATCTGCCTAAGGACTCTGCAGAACTTTTGGGTCTAGATTGCAGGAGAACAATTTATTGGCATCCGACACATACTTAAGTCTTTGGAAAAAGTCCTGAAATGTTTGCAAGTAAAGAAGGTAAATATATTTTGTTTCTTTCAGTTATTTTTTTATTCTTTCATAAACAAGCAATATGTTTGTCCAAAAGCTAGGAGCTATTTAATTCTGCTTTAATTAGGTTTTACTCTATCACCTAAAGATTTTGTGCTACAAGGGGTGTTGTAATAACTCATCTGTCCCCAAATGTTAACCACCCATTGATGGGAGGAGAGAGAGTATTTTGCTGGGAACGGGACTGGTTGTTATATATATTTACCCTACATTATTATGTAAGCGTTACTGTAGTCTATAACAACAAAATTTATGGTTTAGCATGTGCAATCCAATGTTGGTCTCGATAAGATGGTTCACATTTGGGGATAAATGGGGTAATTATGACACACCCTGTAGTAAGAAAACCATACGTGATAGGGAAAAACTAACTATATTTTTTAGATCAGCGCACTCAAATTATATAGAATCACCAACTAGTTTGTAAAAATCGATCGACAAGTTTTCAAATGTGTACTGGTGTAATCAGTCATCTTTAGCATAGTATAAATGCCGTTATACAATTGTTAATCACTATAACTACCTTTAAAGAATTGTTAATAACAACAAATAATTGATTTATTTTCCTAATTAAACACAAAACAACAAAGTAATTTCTCTCTCCTTATTAAATATTGTTTGTTTGGGCTGTATGCCCAAACTGGTGACCCTTAATTATTAATTTCAATTTAATTCATAAATTATAGTAAGCCTACTTTCTTGGCCACATCAAATTGATGATCCGTAGGCCCCTATATATATAAACGGCATTATTGTCACTCCTATTTGTATATATTCTAAAAAAATATTGAAGGCAATATTACGTAAAAATGTGGTGAAAACAATAAACGAAATTCTGTATGAATTTATAAAATGTTCCTCATAGTTTTTCATTTAATAAAATGTTGAAAATACTTGGCTTATTTTTACCCCGACACAGACACACACAATAAAAAAGAAAAACTTACATTATTTCTTCAGCTACATCACAATCGCTCTGTGGGTCGCAAACAATAGGCTCTTCCACATCATTGACGCTAAGTTAAATTTCTTCAACAATATTTCTGAATGTTTTTGCAATACGATCCAACTCCGACCAGCTACTTTGAGAGAAAAAAGATGAACAATATTACATTACAAATTAAGTTTACTCCTCTTTTGGTTTAAGGCCCTTGTTTAAAATTTTACAGTGCCTCAGACCTACAGCACAAATTACGATTCAGAGGAAAAATAAACTACAGAACGGGTTGTGGTAGCCTACAGTTTTAACATGGTGCTAATACTGATCCGTCTTGAGTGTTATATGTAAGACCGTATATATATATATTGTCAGATCTAAAATGAAAGCTGTGTTACGGCTTGGCATCCCCCACACCTTAGACCTACAGGCGACCGCATAGTGACTGCTGTCTCCTTTTACCACGCCTCAAAGAATTATTTAACAAATTTTTTCGTAACACAGTCTTTTAAGCATAAAAACATTCGTTCAACCCAGTGTTAGCACTAGATTACTTATTTTATATAAAAAATCACTGGGTTGAAATATGGGGATATAGTTTTTCTATTTACAACTTGTGTATGGGGGAGTCCATTGGTTCGCTCTGAACATCTCCGCAAATGTTGGCTACTTCTTGCGAAGCAATGATCCATTCATAGTCTATGGCCGTAAAAAGCTGTAAAGCAGCCTCCGCTCTGTAGAACAGCATAAAAAATCACTCTTCCGTATATATATATAAGCATATTTATATATTCATAACACTTCACGTTTATTACTTACAAAATATCTCCAGCTTCGTACACATCTGGCATGGAATAGAGTTTCATTTCACTGTTTGTGAATTCGGGTGTGTTGGACCCCATTGTGGATAACCAAGTGAGAATGTTGACTGGAAAAATTAATAGTAAAATGTGCTCTCGATGTGAGGCTGTTTCCTTTTATATTTGGGAGCGTCTGCTCCATTTCAAACGACGTGGGCGTGAATTGAAAAGACCAATCAATAGATCGCAGGTTTCCTGATTGGCTGGAAGTGCTTCTTTGGGCGTGGTTTCGCCAAATTGGATTATGCATCCCTCAGATTTTTTTAGAATTTAATAAGTGTTCGTTCTATAATGTTATTACGTATATATATATATATATATATATATATATATTAATAATGATGTTAATAGTACTTTGGAATAATACTAATAATTATAATAATAATAACATTAATAATAATAATGAACTATTCAAGAATTATATATATATACGGAACTACACAAAAAGAGAGAGAGAGAGAGAGAGAGAGAGAGAGGAGAGAGTGCTACTTAAGAAATAAATTTACATCATCTTATCATTTCCAAAAATTATTAGAAATATATTTTGAAGTTGTAAGGTTATCGCACAAGTTTGCTTTTAGTAGATAGAAAAGAGATGTATTGTCGAACTTGCGTCTGTAATGCGCGCCCTGATTGTGTGAGGATGTATTGGGCGTCTTTTCTGATAGAGATGATAAATGGAGAAATTTTGGCTCCAGAAATGTGCTGCTTCTGCCTTCCACAAACACAATACAATATTTTATCTAAGAATGGTGAATTTTCTTTCAAAAGTAAAATATCAGATATTACAAATTGGCATTTGGGATACTGTCTCCACCCTGACTAATTATATGTATATACTGTAAAAGCCGATGATACATTTAGCATATATTTATATATATATATATATATATATATATATATATACGTGAGCATGCTTTACCCCATTTCCCCACGCAGCGCAACAATTTTGAGCAGTGTGCTGTTTGCTGGACAAGTGTATAGGGGGACCAGATTGTAATGCATACATCTTTGTAGAATACTATGCTTAAACATCCAATATGCGCTTAAATATAATATTAGTCTGGGGCCTTATATATATATATATATATAGCCTACACAATAGCAATATTCCTGAAATAACTTATTTTCTTGCGTCCAGTTGAGGAGTATTTAGATGAATAAAACTGAATTAATGGTTTTTTATCTTAATAATGAAAATATATATATATATATATATATAGAAATTATACAGTGTGTGTGTGTGTGTGTGTGTGTGTGTCTAAGGCGAATGGCTGTTTCGACTGGCGGGGATCCTGAAGCCAACCAAAAAGGCCACATTTTACTTTAAGAATTTGATGTGAGTGGTGGTGGCTGTCCAGTTAGCCTATATATGTTTATATGAATCACTAAACGATGGCGACTGGCTGCTTACGCTCTAAAAAGACTGCCTGACAGCTGATTATGCCGTACGATTGGCTGTGGCAAGGCTGACATCTAAGCCACCTGTCTTTGATGTTGAAGAATTCACACTGCTTCGAGACATGCCTCTGAGAGCATCTTCTCTTTCTCTCTCTCCTCCTCCTCTCTTTCCTGCTTGTGTTTAGGCTACCCACATTTACATATATATATATATATATATATATACACACATTTATTTTTGTGGGTCTGAGCTGTCTTAGGTTAGGTTATCCACACATATATATATGTGTGTGCGTGTGTGTATGTGCATATTTTTTATTTTGGAGGCTGAAGGGGAGTTCAAGGCTGGGGAGGGAGAAAATGGTTCAAAAACACTCTCATCCTGTTGCATGCAATGCTGCATGCAATATTGCAATGGTACATGCAGTTGTACTGCACTCGACATTTTTGAGGGCATACTACTCCATTCGCCACATCACTGTTTCAGTGATATCCATTTTTATTCTGTAATCTGTTGTATCAATGGAACATTCAGGTTTTGGTATGGTTTACTCTCTTTGTCAATATTTTATAATTTTTTTGAGTTTCAGTTTTTATATTTGAATTAAATATAAACGCATAAATTTAATAAAATTTATTCTTCCGTTGGTTTGTTTTCCCTATTAATATATACGATAGGAGCTCGATCCTACATAAAAATGTTTTCAGTTTCGCAGACTATAACGTTACAATTTTGTACCTTAGCAACCAATTATATCGAGGTGTGTGCTAATATATATAAGTAAATTACGGAAGGCAGAATACTGTATATATAAATTGGGGTGGTTTCAGAAAAAATTCGCGACAAAATTAATGTTAGCGTTAGCGGTGGTAACTGTTGAAATGCTTAGCTGTAGCGGCGCTAAATTTTATGGTAGTTAGCGTTAGCGGCGCTAACTTCAGAAGTTAGCGGGCACAGCATTGTCTATAATGCATGAACACACACGATTTTGCATAATGCAAAATTAACTCCCCCAGGATTAGAACCCAGAACTTCTTGAGTAGAAATCACGAGAGCTAACCACTATGCTACAAGATAAAAATAACACAACCTGGCACATACTTCAAAACCTGGGAAAACATAACGCTTCGCGACCAGAGGTATTTCACGTGCTACCCCCCTGCACTCGAAGCAGTGGCAGCATTTAATTCGGATTCTCTGGTTAGCAGCATTTTATTCGGATTCTCTGGCATGCTTTTTGCATAATGCAAAATATACCAGGGAGATTTGACAGTATTCTTTCCAATCAATTATTATGTAAACCTTCATTTTACTTCAGGTTTCTTTTGTAAATTACCATATACAAGATTATTTACATAAGAGCATTTAGAAGCAATTAAAAACACACGTCTCATAAATAAGATCAATATAATTTAAATGAGGAGCACATTTTTTGAGTCGATCGGAAGACAGAAGTAGGCATTTCCCCAAAATTGCAAAATCTATAAAATTAATCTTAAAATAAAAAAAATGGGTGCTCTTCCAATATGTGCTCTACCGCGAAACTGTGATCTACCATATTCCAATACGTGCTCTACCGTGAAACTAGCCTTATAAGGCTAACTAACGAAAATATCATGACTTAACCTAACCAATCGTTAGGTCAACTATACGCCCTTGACGGTTAGGTTAAGTCGTGATATTTTCGTTAGTTAGCCTGGAATATGGAATATTAGTTGGAATATGGTAGATCACAGTTTCGCGGTAGAGCACATATTGGAAGAGCACCAAAAAATTTTATAGTTAATTATTTTACTCTAATTTCTTACCTTACTTCTTAGGTATAGTCATATTAAGTAAAAGTAAAACAATTTTGATTTTATTAATATTCACAGTACAGTAGACCTCCGCTTTACGCGGTCTCACTTCACAGTTTCGTCTTAACAAGGTTGGAAGTTTGTGGCCCAAAATTCGATAAAACACAGTAAGATTAGATATAACATGGTTCGTCCCGAAAGAACATCCCGCGGCCGCGACGAAAGGGTCATCTCGGGGCTCGTATGCTTTGTCCACAATGTTTTGTCGTGGGGAGATGTGCTACGGGGACGTGGCTTATTATGATCTTCCAAATTACTCGATCAAAACTGTAGTTGAAAAAATCTCGAACACCAATATTCTCACCTCTTATGATTTGTTAATATATTAAAAATGTTAAATGCCGCTAATTGTAAACTTTTATCTCTCAGTGTTGATTCATTATTTACTAAAGTCCCAGTAGATAAAAACCAGACATATATGGAATAGACCCACTATTGAAACCTAAACTGTGAACGTTCAGATCCAACCTTCCAGAATGGAACGAACCCACCAACCTTTCCGACATGCAAGTTCGACCAACTGTGCGTGCGAGAAAAAGTAAATCTGTTGATTCAGTGACGTCATCCCAAATTCTGTTTTAAAAATCCTGAACATTTGCTCAAACTCAACTAAAGTAAAGTTTTTGTATGTTCAGTGTTTTCAACAAGGGAAACATTACAAGTTTGTCCTTTCTTTTAAAGGTTCTCCGTAAGTCCAGAATTACGTCACTATATTGACACATTTACTTCTTGGATAGTTGGTAGCAGTGATGTAGTCGAGACCACCAAGTCCGAGACTGAGACCGAGACCGAGACCTGATCCTGTGAGACCAAGATCGAGACCGAGATCAAAGGTTCGAGATCGAGATCTACCTTCCGAGATCGAGACCCTTAAAATTCGAGACCGAGATCGAGATCGAGACCAAGCTCATGCCCTTTCAATTTGTTTTACACTACTATGGAAATTAGACTATGTTAAGTATATTAATAAACTAATAACTACTTTCTCAGATGTAGTGTGTTGAATGCAAAAAGTGTAACCTATAAATTAAAAAATGAATATATATATACGTACTTTTTATTTATTTACTTTTTTTATATCTGTTACAGAAGGTTTAATGAACGTACCCACTACCCAGTTTGACTTGTGCATTTTTTTAAAGCATGATAGGTGCTCATTACACTTAAGGAACATCAGCATGCTCAGAAGATCTGCTGAAGTTCGACTTCTGTGGGGCCTCATTATTATGCCTCCATGGCTAAATACACGCTCAATTGGAGCATTAGAGGTAGGCACTGTTAAAACAGTCATGGCAATATTGGCCAGTGATGGGAATTTATCCCTTTTCTGGTGCCAAAACTTTATTGGAGAGCAGTTGTCTAAAATATGAGATTCATCGATCTCTAAGAGGTACCGCCGCAACTGTTCCCTGCGGTTCAAAATCTTCCCAGTTTCAACGTTCTTCTGCTTGGACCGATAGCCTTGATATTTTGCCATTAGTCTCTGAACTTTGGTTTGACTGTTTTATTTCGTCATCGCTGCTGTGAGAATGAGCGCTGTCTCTCTGTATCTGTTCATTCTCCGTGCTTGAGTTTCCTGTATAGCATTTTTCCAACACCATTTCTATGAAAAATAAATTGGCATATCGGTACTATAAACAGAGGCATGGCAATTAGCATATTGCATAAGGTCTAAATAATATATTATATATTGTATATATATATATATATATATATATATATATATATATATATATATATGACATTAATTCAACATCCACTGAGCCCAAAGAGATCTATAATGAATTTTAATGATAAAAAATATACCGGTATAATGAATAAATATAAATAATAAATAAATAAATAAATAAATAATATATAAATAATTCTCTATTTAGTGTTTCCATTTTCAATAAAATTAATCTGACGGGCGCGAAGGAACAAATTTTTTTGTAGCGCTAACCTAAAAAAATCCAGACCTACACACACCCGCAAGACAAACGTGGCAACTCAAAACAGGGTGACTGATTAGTGAATACCTAGAGTCCCTTACTTTTACAAACTTTCATAAACATTCTGAATTGTGTCTGTTCAACCAAGCCACCATCATGAGTATGCCAATAACCGAGACCGCGTCTGTCGAGACCGAGATCGAGACCGAGATCTAAATAGCGGAGACCGAGATCGAGATCGAGATCTGCAAATTGGGTCTCGAGATCGGTCTCGAGACCGAGACCGATCTCGAGACCTACATCACTGGTTGGTAGCAGTTACCATGTCGGAAAGGTTCGTGGATTTGTTACTGTCTGGACGTTGCGGCAAAAACAATCCACCGAACAGTTGTTTAAATGAAGCAGCGTCCAGTCTAACCATATAAGTAGGTCTGTGGATAAACCATACCATTTCTCTCTTGAAAATTACCAGAATTCGACTGCAGACAATAGATTTTTATAGATCTCCTTAAAACTTGTGTTAAAAATAGCGTCTTCTCTTGTGAAGACAGTTACCACAGACATTCTTATGGCTTCTCTATGGGAAGCCCTCTCTAGAACTCTCATCTGTTGTTTATTGATAGAGTATTTGAAATCTGAATTGTTAGCTGAAATAACCCTTTTAAGTTTGTGATGTATATTAATATCTTTTTAATGTGGCCGGACAACAAACTTTGATGAACCTATAAAACTTAACTCTTCCATTTCTTATCACGCTCAAACACAATACCAGTAATGGTAATGTTGAGGTTTCCGTTTATCGTAAACCCATACAACCAAATTCATGCATATACTGGTTTTTTTTCATAGAAATGAACAACATTTCAAGAGAAAACATGATCATATACAGTGTTAACAAATTATGTTTCATAAATTGGTATACATATTCAGGACGTCATAATGAATAAAAAAGTTCCTATGAACATAAATCAGCAATCGCCTCGTTTCCGAGATACATTGCTTGTTTGTCGAGGGCAGTAGTATAGCCGCAAAAGGTTAGAGTGCAGGAATGTTGCAAGTGATTACGTAATGTTGCAAAGGGGGGTGGGGGTGTTGCAAAAAAAAGAAAAAAAAAAAAAAAAAAAGAGTACTGGCCTTTGTTGCCAACCGGGGTTGCAAGGGGCATCCAACTTGGAGGTGGAGTTCTACCCCAAGCTATTCCCCCCAAAGGGCCAGAAAGGAGAGAAAGGAGGAGAGAAAGGAGGAGAGGTGTTCACCTGGCAGGAGCCAAGTGCATATTAAGACTTCAGCCGAGTAGGCGTTGTTTTATAGGCTCCTAATCAGCCAGTTGGCTGAATCAGTCAGTTGGCTGAGCCAAGAGGGGGGAGGGGTACACCTGCAGGAGAGAGAGAGAGAGAGAGAGAGTAGTTGCCTTTGATTGCAAGGCATGCAACTTGGAGGCGGAGTTCTCCCTCAAGCTATTTTCGTTTACCTAACCTAAGAGGCCTCTAAGGGGTTTTCCCTAAGGGCCAGAAAGAGAAGGACCAGAGGTCCTTGCTCGGCTGGGAGCCGAGCTTGTAATGACTCCGTCAGTCGTCTCTCGGTCTTTTATAAACCTCTATTCTGGCTGAGTTGCCAGATAGCGCCATGTATTCAGTTGCCAGATAGCGCCATTTATTCCAGATAGCAAAACCCATATATTAATCATCCATTTAAATAGTGTACCACAATATATATTTATATGACGGTAGATGAATCCAATTAAATTCTGTTTATTAAATAAATAATTTTTACACACTTAATTTTTATTATAAATATTTAAGTCACGAATAACGAAACGAAATGAAAATTTACGAAACACACGAGCCTCATTCCCCCCAATCCCCTGCGAAGAAAATTGAAAAAAAACGAAATCTAAGGCAATTAATCAATTGAAATTAACCAAAACACAATCCGCTATAACGGGGTCGGACGACTAATGACATCTTTATATTTTCGAAGAACACCTGCTTGTTGAGAGATCTTCCTTCCAGACCGCTCTTGATGTGGATATATATATATATATATATATATATATATTATATATATATATATATAATAAACGAATAAACAACTCGTGCACACACCACACACACACACACACGCACACGAGGAAAAGGAGACTCTGTGTCAATCGAATCGTCCCCTAGAGACTTTTCGGCGAGGGTTAATGGTCATTTTTCATCAATGTTTCTCCGCGCCTTAGGATCGCCAGTCCGGAATACATCGATGCCGAATTGGAAAAAATCAACGGTATTGGAAGTGATCTGTGTTACCCATCTGCGTTTATGGAATTTGTCAACAAGGCAAAACGAACTTTCTATCGTGTCAATAATAACACTCGTACTTTGTCAAAAAATATTTTAGTACTTCCATTTTTCCCGGGCTTTTTAGGCATTGCTAATGTACTTAAACTTTTGGATATTAATGTAGTATTTTCATATAACAATATTGTGAAAATATCATAGTAAAAAATAGCCCTACCAATAATTCAGGCATTATCTATAAATTGGGTGTAAACAATGTGATTCCTTTTACATAGGTCAGACGGGAAAGGATTTGCACACACGTATAAAACAGCATCAATATTCCGTTAGAACAGGACAGTTGTCCAGTGCTCTTTTTGTCCATTTGTCAGAGTTATCCCACTGTATTGATTGGAATAATGCTTCAGTTTTTATTTCATTCTAGCAACATTGTTAATAGAATATTCTTGAGTCTGCCATTATCTAACTTTCAAATAACTTCAACAAAGCAAAGGTCTTTTTCAACTCGATCCTGTTGTTTTGAATTCCTTCAAACAAATTTAGATAAAAGGGTAGGACGCTAAATCTTTGGTAAACTTGTATGCTACTTTATTAACTTTAATCTTCATTTTATTTTTATATATACGAAACTTGACTCTAAAGGCAAAGTGTTAAAACCCGGGCAGATTTCCAGTATAAATTTGTATTTTTAATTTATTTGATCTTGTGCTAAAAATCGATATTTTTCCTTACAAATCTGTATGCCTCTTTGTTAATCCTCTAATTTTTAATTTTTATTTTTACTTCTCCGTTTATTGCATATATATATATATATATATATATATATATATTATGTATGTGTGTAGATATGTATGTAGTATATATATATGTTTTGTGTGTATGTATGTTATATTTATTTTTTCTTTCTGTAACCTATATATAGGCCGTAACCTTTTATGTACTTCAGTGTTCCTGAGGATGTCATTAGACGAAAGCGCTTGAGCACCTTTTGTGTTTCCTTTCCTTCGTGTTTATTCATCATAAATATTTTCACGTGTTACTTTCGTGAATAATTTTTCATATATATATATATTAATAAACGAATAAACAACTCGTGCACACACACACACACACACACACACACACACACGCACGCACACGAGGAAAGGCAGAAACTAGGTCATTTCGAATCGTCCCCCTAGAGACCTTTTTCTAAACCGAGAGTCAACCTTCTTCGTCTACTTGAACAAAAAACCACCTTTCACAACAATTCTTATATTATAATTATTATTATTATTTCTACAATGAAAATATTTATATTTACGCGTAATTTGTATGGTGTCATATTCTTATAACTACATCTTAACTGCTTAATCTTTGATTTTTAATATTTTAGTGTTAGAAGTGAAAATTTAGCACAATTCATACTAGACCTCGATTGCTCACTATTTCATCGAGATAATTAAAGCTCATATACAGGACCTACATTGTCTATAAGATCTGCGGGAAACTGAGTAATGGAAATATTATTTTCTAGAAAACTATGGTGATAGAAAAATTCTGAAACCATATTTGGAATCAGTATCAAAAGTTCTATAAGAACACCAAATAATTTTCAAGAAATGTTGTCCCCTAGTGTAATTTCTCGCCGAATTGGAAAGGTTTTCACTCACCTTAGACCCACAGTTTAACTTGGAAACCGAATGCTCTTTTAAATATATATTAGGATATATTTCTTTATTATAAAGTCCTCTCGATTACATTAGTGACTAATGATCCGGGAATAGTGGGGGAAAAATATTGACATGGTAAAGACAGCAAGGAGTAATACCAGCATTAAATCTATTGGAGAAAATATAAAGATGCCGTTACTCGTCCGGACCCGTTATAGCGGATTGGTACACGTCATAGCTCCACGCAGCTACACTGGCAGCCAATCACTACGAACATCTGGTCTTTTGAGGCGGAGCTTGGCGATTGTGCATATAAAAGGGGATATTTTCAGTTGGAGTAACAGTAGCTATTTTTCGCGTCAGTGAATAATCATTCCCTCCACCATGGACCTGTACGTCTCCCCGGATTGGTATGAAGAAAGTGACACTGCAGCATTAACGGCAATTAGTCTTTTTAACGCGATTGACCGTGATGAGTTATTTCCAACGCAAACCGTTGAAGATATTTGCAGTGACGCTCCTTACAATCCGACGCAAGGGACTACCATAGAAATGTAAGTGACTATAATTCGATTTATATATATGGAGAGTTGTAGTATCTCGTCAAATACTTCATTTAGATACTAGCCAAAAATCGAAATTTTTTTATGGCAATCAATGTTATTTGGTTTTACCTCTTATACCCATTATGCTAAAATCGAAATTTTTTATGGTAATCAATGTTATTCCTCTTAAATGAACCAAAGATTCTTCACATAATGGGGATCTGTCTGTATACTCTGTATATGTTTTAAAGAATGAACATTAGTTCCTTTAAGGTCCGATGAGGATTTGACACGTGTGATACAATCTTTGAAGAATCTCGTGTCATGAACACGGAGGACATACTGATCAGTCAGCAATGTCACACATCCTCCACCATGGACCTGTACGTCTCCCCGGAATTGTATGAAGAAAGTGACACTGCAGCATTAACGGCAATTAGTCTTTTTAACGCGATTGACCGTGATGAATTATTTCCAACGCAAACCGTTGAAGATATTTGCAGTGACGCTCCTTACAATCCGACGCAAGGGACTACCATAGAAATGTAAGTGTCTATAATTCGATTTTATATATATGGAGAGTTGTAGTATCTCGTCAAATACTTCATTTAGATACTCGCCAAAAGTCGAAATTTTTTTTATGGCAATCAATGTTATTTGGTTTTACTTCTTACCCATTATGCTAAAATCGAAATTTTTTATGGTAATCAATGTTATTCCTCTTAAATGAACAAAGATATCTTCACATAATGGGGATCTGCCTGTATACTCTGTATATGTTTTAAAAGAATGAACATTATTCCTTTAAGGTCCGATGAGGATTTGACACGGTGTTATACAATCTTTTGAAGAATCTCGTGTCATGAATACGGAGGATATACTGATCAGTCAGCAATGTCATACCGAAATAATGTAAGTGTTTTTCGATCTTTTTAGGGTAAGAAGACAATATATTTTCATAAATTTATTAAATGAAAGAAATCAGTACAATAACCAACTACAGAATATACCGTTACAAATATACGAACAAAAACATTATACTATACAACGAGTACGTACAATTGGAAAACGGATTTTTATCTGTCTGCATACCATTTCATCGTTTCGGCGAGTGTGACTCGGGTCAAATAAATTTAAAAAATTTATAAATTCTTTATCACATGACATATGCGTGAGAAATGAGACGCAGTACATTCCGCAAACATTACTAAAATATCCTTGTATACGAAATGGGTTCCATACAACTTCGGGAATATGTAACTGAGCGAGAAATTTTACAATAATAGGGTCACTCCAGGTTTGAGTACCGAGTGAATCAAAATAGTACAGGCGCTGTCTATTTTTAAAATAGAGAGCGATCCAGTGAATCCCTTCATTACCGATGACATCTGTGTTCACAATAAGACTACCGCATTCTCGCGTACTTGGCAAACTCAATGTTTCATTCTTCGCAAACACGCCGATAAATTTGGAACGTGTGACTCGTTCCATTACTTTCTGAAGTGTATTAGCATCCATTTTAAAAGTCAGTGATAACGCTCCTAAATCTATCTACTTCTATTAGGGCTTGCGATTCGAGATATACTAGTACACTAATAGGAGCGTTTATAGGCTTGGCGAATTCCAGCCGCACTGAGATGTTTCCGCTCTGCTGTGGGGTTAAATGGGTATTTACGCTAGCAGATAAGTCAGGTGTAATGTCAAACGGATAAAGGTTAAATTGATCAATGAATTCTTCCTGCGTTACCCCATTACCAAGCTCATCACAATCACCTGCAATATGTGTCAGATTACTATAGGCTCTGGCACAAAGAGGTAACACACCGTCTGATGAATAGTCCGTACCCATTGTTCCACCCAAAGCAGTGCCATTAACGTAGGCTGACCATACGTACCGTTTTGAACGGGACAGTACCGTTTTTTTAATATTTCCTGGCCGTCCCGTCGTTTTAATAAAAATGTCAATTTTGTCCCGGTTTATGTACTTACTTTTTCATGAATACAGAATATTACATAACCCCCGTCCCTTTTTTGCCATCCCAATGTCCCGTTTTTGTCTCAAGGAAATATGGTCAGCCTACATTAACGTATAGAGTTATATTTTTAAGTCCGAAATTCTCGAATTTAAAGGCACTCTTTTTATATTTTCCATTCACCGAAGCATGGTCCTGCATGCCGATTAATATCCTTTTAGGAAGATTTCCCAGGGCAATGTTTTCTATCTGCTTCGATGCCAACCCTGCAGGAACCGTATATAGTTTGATTTGCACTCTGTTAATAGGATATTTCACTGTAGCGTTTAGTAAATTTTTCTCAATTTCTAGTTGTTTTGGTGAACTTAATTTCACTCGCCGTACGCGGAGGTATGTGTCCATAATGTGAACCACAACGGGCTTTGCACCCTCCTCTTGATCATCATCCAGATTTAAGCAGATCTCAGGACTCGTGCCGGTGAGCTTTATTTTCATATCCACCCCGTTGACAAGCAACTTCTCCTGGAAAGTGAAATCTGTGTGCAACCGTCCAAAACACTCGTATATTTTCTTTTTAGAATTTTTAAATTTGTCCTTTATACTATTTTCATCTTTAGTTTGATAATATCCCTCGGCACTTAAAAAGGTAGCCTTCGCTTCTTTAGAAAAGTTGAGGACATTTTCCAGATAGGCTCGTAGATGATAGTACCACGTGCCTGCCGATATGTTGGTCTGATTTAAATATACGTCACACTGGTTGAATATGGAGTGCAGAAAGTTTGTTTCAGGGTATACAGCATATTTGTCATCGCAGACCGTTCCATCAGAATCGGCTCTACGTAGCTTAGCGTACATGTGCACACAGCTTGGATCAAAAAAGTAAGGGCCTGAGCTGGGTATCACGAATTCTATAGGTGCACTCGGGGAACTAATTGTGTTTAAAGGGTTAATTGTAATAAAGTCACTGTGCTCAATAGAAACTTGGGTTGGAGGCAGCTCAAAAAGGGACAGCTCCGATTTACAGCATTGTGAACTACATGGGTGGATGAAGCGTGCCATGGCGAAATAGTGACTCCTCTCTCGACAAGTGGTAAACAAACTATGATTCATGAGATCAATGTCCTTAGCTTATATCAGTCAAAAAAGTGGTCAACCATAGGTTTCATTCGCTTACAGCACTTCTTTTTTGATAGCCTTTTACGTTTAATACCACGTGACCCCTTCTTCTTCCGGGGAGCCCTCTTCTTCTTCTTCCCGCCACCACGCATTTTTCTCTTTGCATCTTTGATGATTTCGTCCCGTGTACGCTTTAAATGTTTTTTTAGAGCGTCTTTATGTTTAGCCCCGGCCAATATGTCTTCTGCAGTGTTAAGGCCTGATTGTAGCGCTTTCCTTCCAAGGTATCTGGCCCCCCTCTTCAGCAAAGGAACAGCCGTACGTAGTATGGATGAAAAAATGGATCCAAGTCCACTACCGGGCTGGTATCTCACCCCTCGATAGACGGTGAAAGGCTTTCTATCCATTATAACTCAGTGCGTCGAAAGTGTAGCTTCACTGTTAAGCTCCCGTTACCGAATGGGAAGTTTTCACCCTCAATCGTTCTTATATATATTGAGATATTGGTTATTAAATTAGTTGCGACATTCACATAATGGGGTCTGTCATATGTAATACACAAACTCCTTCCTCTATGGTTGGGGATGTGAGCAATGCGCAGCAGGCGCGCCTGGGTATCCCCAACAAACTGGTGCTCCACTATATTACTGTAAATATAGCACATGTCTGGGGACCTTTCAGCCAATTTCTCCATCTTCAATTGATACATTAATCTGGACAAGTCATGCTGTGTCTCGTGAAATGTGTCTCTTTGGAAGACTGCGCTATATCGGCCATTGGCTAGAATTTGGAACTTTCTATGGTCTTTAATACGTCTGTTAGTCTTTGATTTTAGGATTAGTGTATGTGCAGGGTTGTTTACGATTTCGTATACTAAATCATTCGTAAGGTTTGAGTTTCTTAAACTTACGTTTAAGCCTCTCACAACATCCTCGTGAAGAAATTTCTGCAGAGCTTCTTGGTATAAGATTCTTTTCTCATCAGGTGTTTTTTCACTGTTTAATAGGGCCAGCAATTCGCTTTCCATTCTTTTAAGTCTGCTTTTACGGGGATCTAGATCCGTGCCTGGATTCCTTTGCAGTGAAGCGTACACCTCGTGGGGAATCACTACCACTTTCTTCATTATATTAATCTAGTCAGTAAAGGACCCAAAACTGAAAATAAGATGGGGAGAAATGACCCTCCTGTTTGTACAATAATTCGTTTTTTCTTCGCTACAGTTTGACTTTTACGAGCGAGTGCACGTATTATGTTCTTGTAGCGGCGTAGGCGAGCCTTCTGATGGGTTTTCATTGATACATTGCAATTTATAACGTTAAGACAGATTTCACAGATGCATTTTAAAAAGTCGGCGTCGATATTTTTAATAAACATCTGCTGCATTGCCCGGGGCAGTCGATGATAGATTTTTATTAATTCACGGTATTTCTTTAGTCTCTTTGTCATTCTGGAATATACACCGTTTCAGGCTCGTTTGGAAATATATTCGTTCGTAGAAGCACTCTAAACGTGTTTCGCGGATGAAGGTCGCAAAGCAAATATCCGTAACGCGTGCTTGTAGCTTCTTTATAAACTTCCAAAAACTCCTTACGCTGATTCGGGAACATTTGATTGGCTAATACCCCAATTTGTGATACATCTCTACGTTGCGCGAATAAGACTAGATATTGCGTATTTAACGACACATCGCGCATGTATCTATTTTTGAAAAATAGATGGTGGGAGAATACTGTAAATGTCTCGGCAAACGTTTTATCCATCTCCAACATGAGATCGTCAATTACAATGATTGTATGTTCATTTCCCTTTAACGAATTAACGTTATATACGCCTTTGTGGAACAAAATATCATCTTGGTACTCGTTGAACACTGATTGATACGTCGAATAGCACCATATAACTTTATGCACAAATTTCGAGAACATCTCTCCCTTTTCTTTAATGATTTTAAGCATAAACACAGTTTTACCACATCCTGTAGGTCTAGATATAATACATGTGGATGGGCTCGTGAATCTGAATTTTTCTACAGAGTCCATTTCTAACACGTCACACTCCTAAGTGGGTCATTTACAAAATATTACAAATTTTGAGTGCTGTTCCTTATATTTTGCTTTCTTCTCCCACAGAACCGTGAATGACGATGAGGTAGAGCACCCCATCATTGACATTACGGATGACCTCGACGACAGTGTATTTGTGATCTCCTCCCCTGCCAACGAACCCTCACCAGCGATACCGCTAGCACGTCCAAAGCGGAGGTAAGAGAACCCCACGTCAGGTATAAAGCGACCGAAATACGCGCCTGTTGCAGCGGTAATAGATCCCCAACCCTCAACCTCTTACGCAAAACCCCCCCCAGCAGCACCTCCCGCTAATATATCCCCTTATTCATCCGCCACAGTTGCCCCCCGTTCTGTTAAGTCTACAATAATAGATCCCCAACCCTCAACCTCCTACGCAACAGGCCCCCCAGCAGCACATTCCGCTAATATATCCCCTAATTCATCCGCCACAGATGCCCCCCGTTCTGTTAAGGATGTTATAACGTTCGAGTTGGTGCGCTCCACAGCCCCCACCCCAGCCTTGACTAGAAATCGGTATAGAGTCAGGGTCGACCCTAGAGCCATGTATAGCAATGGGATTGAGCGCGGGCTACGCTGGGTTGTACAGCGTATTGTAGAGTTTGCTCTTCAGAACCGCGACGAGCGTGAAGTCAGAACGAGTCTGTCCTTTGGATTCGGGTCAGATGACGGTGATGTAGACGATTATTGGGTGATAGTGCCATTTAGACGTTTGGCGGCTGAAGATGTAGAATATATATTAGGCCGTATAATGCAAGCCGCCCAAAGTAGTATAGCCTTTAATATGGACAACTTCACGGTAAATATTGATCGTGTATTCCGTGTTGCGGGTCATAGTGCCATACCGTATACTCTTAACTTCAATTCTCCGATAATTTACCGAAAGCATATAAACGTCGATCGTGGTTGCGGCTTTATAGCAGTACTCTTAGCACGTATGTTTACTGTACAAAATACACAGGCCACAAAAATTTGGTTGCCTACGGTCGTGGAGCGTGCCCGTAAACTAGCTGTAGACTGTGAACTTGAATTTGACTGTAATATGGGTCCTGAAGAGTTGAGAAGGGTAGAACAGGAAATGAATGTTCGTATAGTTGTATTTGGGCTGGATGATCGTCGTAGGACTGTGTATGTTTTTAAAAGCTGTGTGAGAGATCGTACAAGACCCCTACTTATTTTAGGATTGTCAGGGACAACGTATCTCCCCATCTGTAATATAAGGTGGCTTTACGCGAGTTATGACAAAAGTCGAAAATATGGGAGACATCATGATTTGTGTAAGGGGTGCCTCGAGTTTGCGGATGATATTGTGCGACATTGTAAAGAATGTCACATGGTATGTGAGCAGTGTAAAAGCACCAAATGTGAAAGCCGTGTAGTTGACGCTGAGAAGAGAGACTGTGATATGTGTAGACGCACATTTTTCAATAATAGCTGTTTTGATTTCCATAAATCAATTGGCACGTGCAGGAAAATGAGAATCTGTGAATGTGGTATGTTTCACACAATGGATAATTGGGGAAAATTTAAGCACAAGTGTGACGTAATTCACTGTCCTACATGCCAGGAGGAATATAAGGCGGATGGAGTAAAGCATGTATGTTATATGAAAGATGCTAAGCCTAAAAATAACCCTTGTATAACTGTGTACTACGATATAGAAACATATACGAACGCTGAAACCAAAGAGGTAATTCCACATTTACTTGTGAGCCAGACCATCTGTGATGAGTGTATGGGTATCGAATGTGACGAGTGCCCCAAATGCGGTAAACGGACAAACGTTTTTAAAACGAATGTCCGCGATAGTCCTGTGAAACTATTTGTGTCCCATATTGTCAAGTTAGCCGACAAGTTCAAAAAAATGACTGTGTATATTCTCGCCCATAACGGGGCAAAGTTTGATACGCAGTTCCTTTATAAGGAGTTGCTTGAACACGGATCCTCTGAGATATTTACAGGTGATCCATTGAAAAGAGGCAACAAATTAATACAGATGCAAATAAGAGGCAATGTACATTTTAAAGACACTTTATTATTCACACCTTGTAAATTAGCAAAGCTACCCAAGGTGATGGGAGTCGCAGCTGAAGTTTCCAAAGGATACTTCCCTTACACTTTCCTCACCAGCGAGACTTTAAACTACGTAGGCCCACACCACCCAAACATTATTTTGACTGTATGGATGAACGTGAAGACTTTGATCGATACTACAACAGTTTTAATGAAACTAACCCTTATAATATAGCTGATGAATGTGAGCGTTATTGCGTGAATGATTGAATCATGTGCGCGTGCTTAGAGTATGTTTCAAGGCCTTTAGAAGGATGTACATAGCCCATTTCAAATGCGATCCGCTGCAAGTCGCAACCACCATCGCATCATTATGTTTTACGGTGTTCAAGAATAACTTCATGCCTAAAGACACCTTAGCCATTATTCGCCGAAACAACCCCCGCAGTTACGGACACAAGGCTATTTACTGGCTCATACACCTACAGCAACAGACAGGTGTATACATAAAGCACGCCCGCAACACGGGTGAAGTACCCATTAAGATTAATGGACGTGTTTTTTG
Source organism: Bathynomus jamesi (assembly GCA_023014485.1). Lineage (NCBI taxonomy): Eukaryota > Metazoa > Arthropoda > Malacostraca > Isopoda > Cirolanidae > Bathynomus > Bathynomus jamesi. The sequence continues at coordinate 757,803 of JAJOZX010001075.1, read as the reverse complement.
GGTTGATGGGTTAAGTGAAAACCGTGTCACTGGTGTGAAGACTGTGTACTCCTTTAACGGTTGCTGGTGGCATGGATGCCCCAGTCCTGAGTGCGGAATCGCCGGAGATATCCACGGTAGATCTCCTGCCGACTGTCTTGCACGGACCCGCACCCGCGATCAACTTATAGGATCACAGTTCACTCACAAAGTCTTGTGGGAGCATGAATATGATGCACGGATGGAGACAGACGAGGTGTACCGTGAGGAAATAAACACGATCAAGCGGTCAATGGTGCTGGATCCTCTCAAATGTGGTGATAGCTTGTTTGGAGGACGTACAAATCCATTCAGACTATACTTTCCACCTACGGAGGGTGTGAAGCTCCATTACTACGATTTCTGTTCTTTGTACCCATACGTGATGAAGAACAATCCGTACCCCGGGGCGCTCCTGAGAAACTGGTGGGACCTAACCTGCCATCCATCAATGAATTTTCAAGAAATTTGAATGATCGTTACTTTGGGCTCTCTTTCGTAGACGTACTCCCCCCACGCAATTTATGGATGCCAATCTTACCTGTCGTGATCGACGACAAGCTCATGTTTCCCCTGTGCGTGAAGTGCGCGGAAGAGGATAACGGCGATTGTAACCATATACCCCACCAGCGTAAGATCAGAGGCGTATATACAAGTCCTGAGCTGGCCCTAGCCGTACGCCATGGTTATAGAATACTGAAGATACATGAGGTGTGGAGGTTTCAGAAGCTACCCAACCTTTTCACACCATATATAAACTCCTTTTTGAAGGATAAGGGTGAGGCATCAGGGTATCCGCGAGGAGTTGATACCGAAGATGAAAAGTCTGCCTATATTCAACGTTACCGCGTCCGCGAAGGTATACAACTTGATCGTGCCCAAATTGTAAAGAATCCTGGCAAGCGCTTTAGTGCAAAGTTGTGTCTAAACAGTCTATGGGGAAAATTTGCGCAGAATACAGGCAAAGGGAACATTCATTTGGCACAAAGTTATAGTGACGAGCCTATCTAGAAAATGTCCTCAACTTTTCCAAAGAGGCGAAGGCAACCTTTTTCGATACCAACCCTGCAGGAACCGTATATAGTTTGACTTGCACTCTGTTAATAGGATATCAAGTTTAGTAATTTTTTTCACAATTTTTTTTTTTTTTTTTTTTTGCGCATCCGAATTAAACCTAAAAATGGCACGCATCGGTTGGCCACCACTGGATTTCTTTATTTGAACAAAACTCTCGCTCTCTTTCTATATATATATATATATATATATATATATATATATATATATATATAGATACATGTGATACGAAAGGCACATAGCAGAAATGGCTATAAGTACCTCAAACAACTACGTAGAATGTGTGGCAGCAAAAATTGAAAAATTAAATATGGTACTAATTGTAATGTACAGACCCCCAAACACGCCAACCTCAAAATTTTCAGATTTCATTACAGAGGTAAGAAACTTGGTAAAAGATCTACATTCTCCAACCCCAAATATTTTTCTCTGTGGTGATTTTAATTTCCCATTCATGAAATCTAAAAGGATAGGAAAAAATATATGTATACACCAGGACAAGGGGGGCACACGAGAAGACCAGGAGCAGGTAAAAATGCTACTAGCTTTAGCTGATGAATTTGTTAACGCAATAACAGAAAACACAAGAAAAAACGACTGCCTAGATTTGGTAATCACAAACAACAGCAATCTAATTGATAATGTAGAAATATCCCCAACTATGATATCAGACCACAACATCATTGAAATAACTAATATAAAGGCAACAGGAAAGGAAAGAACACGCACAACAGGAAGAGCAAATTTTAAATTTTTAATTTTCACTCCAAAGCTATAAACTGGGAAGATGTGACATCCAGCATGGAAGTAATAGATTGGAAAACCATTTTCGAGGCCAAGACAACGGAAGAGATGCTAATGACGTTAGAAGAGAAGACGTTAGAAATTGTGGAAAACCATGTCCCAAAGATACAACAAAGAGGAAAGAGAAGCAGGTTCGAAAGACAAAAGAGGGCATCGTTCCGAAAGAGAAAAAGAGTGACTGCAAAATTAAATAATTGTAAAGATAACATCAGAAAAATATTAAATGATAAACTGCAAAGTATCGATGTCGTCATACAGGAACTAATCGAGAAGCATACAGAAAAAGAAGAAGATGACGCTATAGAAGCGATAAAGGCTAACTCAAAGTACTTCTATAATTTCGCAAAAAGAAAGTCGAAAAACTATGCGACTATCGGGCCTTTAAAAAATGAGAACAGTGATTTATCTGATGATCTAACAGAAGTAGCTGAAATATTAAAAGCTCAGTATGAATCATCTTTCAGTATCCCAAAAACTGACAAACTGATATGCGATAGAAACGCGTTCTTTGAAGAAGAACCACAAGGGGAAAGTATAACGGATTTCGACTTTACGACGGAGGATATTGCACAAGTCATAGGGAAACTAAAAACACACTCAGCGGCAGGACCGGATAAATGGAATGCCACACTGATCAAAAACTGCAAGAATGCAATCGCTGAGCCCCTATACTGGATATGGAGACGATCATTAAACACGGGAGAAATACCGGGCATCCTGAAGAGCGCGATCATAGTCCCAATATATAAAGGAGGAGATCGATCTGAGGCCAAAAACTATAGGCCAGTGTCGCTTACATCTCATCTCACCAAAATATTTGAAAGAATTGTTACAGAAAATCTATGACTTTTTGGAAACTCAGAAAAAATTCAATGATAACCAACACGGGTTTCGGTCAGGCAGATCATGCCTGTCACAACTAATGGAACACTACAACAACATTATTGATTCACTTGAAAGTAATGAAAACTATGATGTACTATACACAGACTTTGCTAAAGCGTTCGACAAGTGTGACCATGGAATCATAATACATAAACTGAAATATATGGGAATAACAGGAAAAGTAAGGAAATGGATATATAATTTCCTTAGTGGGCGGAGGCAAGTCGTTACAGTACAAGGAGTATCTTCATCAGAATCAGAGGTCCTCAGCTCAGTACCACAAGGAACGGTATTAGGTCCACTACTCTTCATAATCATCCTAACTGACATAGATGAGGACGTTACCAGAGACAGCACAGTAACATCCTTTGCAGATGACACAAAGATCAGTAGAAAAATACGAAAACCAGAAGACATAGGATCTCTACAAACCGACATAAACAAAATTTACAAGTGGACGGAAGACAACAATATGAAGTTTAACACCGAGAAATTTCAGCTATTACGGTACGGAAAAAGAGAAGACCTAAAGTCCATGGAATATTATACCCCAAATGGACAGGAAGTCCAGAGAAATTCCAGAGCAAAAGATTTAGGGGTTGTAATGACAGATGATGCGAAATTTGAAACACAAAATAAGATAGCAGTAAACAGAGCAAAGAGAATAACGGGTCAGATATTGAGAACTTTTAAACGAAGGGATAGGAATGTAATGATCCCTCTACTGAAAACCCTGATAATACCCAAACTGGAATACTGCTCGGTCCTAACATCCCCATATAAAAAAGAAGACATTAGACAGCTGGAGGGGATTCAAAGAAGTTTCACAGCCAAGATCAATGGGTGCAAAGAACTAAATTACTGGGAAAGGTTACGAGAACTAGACCTATATTCACTGGAAAGGAGAAGAGAGAGATACACCATTATTTACACTTGGAAAATAATGGAGAAACTAGTCCCTAATCTTACTCTGAATCCCATAACTCCCCAAACAACGGTGGAAAGTAGAAGCGGTAGACTGTGTCGTATTCCCAAATTGAAGGCGAGACAGGGAACATCCTTAACCATGAAAGAAAATAGTTTTGTAGTGAGAGGACCAAAACTATTTAATCAGTTGCCCAAAGACCTAAGAAACACGAAGGGAGTTGCAGTGGAAATCTTCAAAAGAAGACTTGACGCCTGGCTCAGAACAATCCCCGATGAGCCTGGCGTACCTGGCTATGTGAGGTGGAGAGCGCAAGAATCCAACTCACTACTTCTCCAGGCCAACTCGAGAGGAGGGGCGACACGCTTGACCTTCGCGAAATGAGAAATCATCACGTGGAACCTTTGTAAGGTTGTAAGGTTGTATATATAATTATTAGTACATTCAGGTATGCCTACCTTATTTCTTTCGCTGATTGTTATTTATATAATTGTTTGTATTTCTTTCAATAACAGAGATGTTATCTAAGAATATGACTGAGCCAGTGTCGTGGCATTCAACCTTATTTTTTATTATTAGCCACAGATTTTCTATCGGATTGAGATCTGGACTATTACCAGGCCAATCCAAAATATCAAATTTATTGTCAGTAATCCATTTTGTCACTATTTTGGCCCTGTGACATGGTGCACCATCATGCATGTATGTTTTTGTCCTTTGGATTGCCATTGCCATTGGAAGTTTATCCTGTAGCATTGCTAAATACCGTGCACCATTCATAGTTGTGTTCTTCGGAAGAAAATATAAGTTTCCACGCCCATAGTAACCGAAACAACCCCAAACCATCACACTTGGAGGGTGTTTCATTGTCTTTAGGGTGTATTTAGGGTCCATCCTATTTGAGCCAATAGGCCGGCGAACCTTTTTTGGACAACTTCTGAATGTCAAAAATGTCGACTCATCGCTAAATAAAACCTTCTTCCAGTCATCAACAGTCCAATGAATGTATTTTTTACAAAATGCGACACGTTTTTTACGCATTTTTTCATTAATGAACGGTTTCTTAGCAGCATGGCGAGATGGTAATCCGAGTTCTTTTTGGAGCCGCTCCTGGATAGTTCGTTCAGAAACACCAGATAACAAATTATTCATATTAAATTTTATTTCTTTCGCAGTTATTGTTGGGTTTTTCAATACTAAACGTTTCATAAGTTTGTCTGTTCGCGAATTTGTTTTTCTCGGTCTGCCAGATCGTTTTTTAGGGACTGGCGTGGTTAGGCCACCATTGTTCTTAGCCCGTGAAACCCATAAATTAACGGTACTTTGGGATATGTTTAATTCCTTAGCTATCTGTCTCTGTGATTTCCCACATGCATGCAAAGCAACAATAGCACCTCGACAATCACTCTTAAGTTGTTTTTTAGCACACATTATATATAAATTTTATTTACACCACTTTCTGTAAAAAAAAAAAAAATATCAAGAAATTTACACAAACAGTGAAATCTGACAAATTTGAGACACAGCCACCCGCAACGAAGGCTACCAGAACACTAATTTGAGAATGCGTTGGATAGCTCTCATATCAGCGTGCAAC